>JAOBYE010147443.1:0-18536 GCA_025403585.1 Parazoanthus swiftii | reverse complement strand
AGTTCTTGAATAGGAATAGGAATAGTTTGTACACAATTACAATTAAACTTTTATATTTTGTAGAACCGAGCCATAGACGAAAGTACTTTGAGCACTAGTTTACAGCAATTTCTCGATTTCTCATTTTTATAAAATTGCAAATTGGAAAGTATTATTTTGTTATTACTACTCTTTAACACACATATTAGGCTAGTATTGCTAAACTTAAGTCTGGACACTTCAAATACTGCAATATAGAGTCATAACACTACACTAGCTTTAAGTTATTTGCAGGTTAATAGCGGTCCTTTGCAGCTAGAGACCACATGGTACAAAACACGCAAACGCGAAAGAATGTGCAAGACTCCACTGGGAAATGTACAAAAAAGAAAGATCACACTTTTCTAGTTAATTGTGTTTTGTTTTGGAGTTTTGCACATTCTTTGCACTCCAGTTAGGCATATTTTGTACGATGTGACCTCTAGCTGCAAAAGGCATACTGTGTTTGTTTATGTATTTGTTTGTAATATCATTGTTAATCAAAAATGTCCAATGTGAAGCGACTTTACTTGACATTTTCGCATATGTGTTCCCTAGAAAGTTGTTTAGTATTGGCATCGCGGAACATCTTTCAGACAGCTTACTGGGATTGTACGCATCTAAGTTTCATTTCACTGGATTTAAGCGTCTCACACCGGTTCTTCCACGTGCACCAATTAACACCAAACTGGGTTCCTTGTCCTCGGTACTCGCCGTTTAGAAAGGAGTAAAAACATGCGTTGAACCACCAACCTCCCCTCCACTCGTCCCCGCAGTTTGTCGACGATAACGCATCATTATCTCGATCACGTGTTGTGAACTTCATTCCATTATTAACGTACTTGGATATCTTATTAAAAATGAGAGAGTCGCCCGCAGTCCCCCTGTAGTCAGCGGCAGAAAGGCGATAACCCTCAGTTTCGTTTGCGATGCTAAATCTATCGTACAAAGCGAATGCAGTGTCGCCGGCAAAATCTGCTATATCGACTCGCAGTTGTGTTTCTACGCATGCGTGTGTCAGTCGATGCAGTTTTTCGTTTCCAAGCCAGAATTCTCCATCAAGACTTCCAAACCCGGTCCTGTACTCGGCCCAGGAGCGATTGAAGTTTTCCGAGCCATCTCGTCGACGCTGGAACACAGTCCATCCTCCACCACTGGTCACGTGATCACAAGAAGTGCTGAAGGAATCCAGACCATCCGGGTTGATTACATACACTCCACTTTCGGTTAATCCATGGTCAAACCAGTCTTTACATGATCTCACTACAAGGTAGGTAAATTGAGACAGATAGGGAATACAAATTACTTCATTTTGTGAAGTGTATAGTAAAATGAGAAGTATAAAACGGTATTCAAGGTGACGCAGCCTGTTATCAACAAACGGGAGGCGACAAAGGAACAAGGAGTGTTCTTTTAAGCTTTCGAGTGTTGACATCTGGCTTTGTCGCATGAGAAACTGTTTTATATTTCCTTAATAGAGTAATCAATCTTAATACACACATCAAGAGTTTCAGACTTCCAGTCCAAATTCAAAGGAAAAATGGGCACTCATTAAATCAGACCATTGTTAAGCACCGCCAAACACAATAGCTCGACTTAATGAGTGCTCACTTTCCTTTTGAATTTGGACCAGAAATCTGAAACTTTTGATGTGTGTAAAAACACACAGAACTTGACAACATCTAAAATTCAAAACTCTGGTAACAAACTCTCGTGGCACCCGACAGCCTCTCATCCAATCAAAGCCCGCGTGTTTACAAACATCAATTCAGTTGTTTCAATTAAATCCGGCTGTTTATTGCTTTCCATACTACCGTTTAGATTTCCCGGAAAGTGAAAGTGCGCGATAATCAGATTGTATAATCGTTCGCGTTGCCATATAAATGAAATCATCCCGATCGATTAAACACGACTTACAACAAATGAAACTGACGGTTGCAATGAAACGAGGTTTTAGAACTTACTGCGAAGTTCACATCGTTTGCCAATAGCGGCAGTGCAGCTACAGGTGAAATCACGTGACACACATGAATCGTTACACACGCCTCCATTTAAACATGGACTGCTGGAGCAACCCTGTAAAAACATAAATTAGCAGCTTATTTAGATTGAATGAGAAGTTTAAGCCTAGACGCAGCATAAGTTTCTGACTGGTAGAGAGAAACGCTTGACAATTATTCGGCCGTTAAATAGTCCTCTTAATTAAAGAGCTTGGTCGGTTTTGGAAAAAAATGAGAGAAAATACTAATCAATCTTACATTTTCCAGAAACGTATCTTCAAAATAAGAAAATCCTCGCCTGACAACTACATCTCCCCTGGGGGTAGTGGACAGTGCACAGTTGTTCAGCTCGCAGAGATGACGGGGACCAAGGCTTTCGTGCTCGTAATTAAACGAAGAGCAGTTGATATGTTTTATGCATGCGTGGCTACAAGTAAATATGGAGATAACGGAGAGGGTCGATATCACGTGACCTTGGAGAATATGCCCTGTTGAACAGAAAAAACAAGGAAGATGGTTAATTACAAGGTAAGAATCTTGTTAGCTGGGATTCCTTCCTTCCTTCCTTCATTCATTCAATAATCCATCCATTTCCCCGCCAATTTATCCATCTCTGAGTCAACCCATCTAACGTTCAGCAAAGGCACTCAGAACTGCCAGTGAGAAAAGAGAAAACATTTCTTTTGAACCGAGCAAATGTTTTTGCAATCGACTCCGAATCACAAGAAAATCTAAAACTTTTAAACTTTTCTTTCTGTCATCTACTTTTGAAATACTCCCAACCACTGGTTGGTACTTTTTCGTGATTTTTCATTTTCACTGCTAGTTATCAAAGACAAAATGTCATGTTCATTTGCTTCTGCAACCGGAAGGCCGCTTCTTGCACTTTGTAGACATAACTGTAAAGATACTTCAAAAATTGCTAAGCAACCAACAGACCAATCAAATACAAGTAACTTTGCCCTGAACTAAGGAAAATGTCCCCGTTATTAAAGAAGTAGAGCATAGTTATTTTGCTCTTTTCGCTATAAACTCATTCGTTTTATTCCGTTCACTGATTCATACGTTTGTTTGTTTTGTCTTGATTTTTATAAACAAAGCAACAGCATCTAATAAAATACAAGTCCTACAATACAAAAGATGAGCAAGACTTGTTATTTTAAAAACACATAGCAGCCTTCAACTTACCCTCCAAATGCTTGTTAAACGTCCCAGTCCGGTAGCACGCTGACCTGTATGGCCCGTCGGCACAGGTACCAACGCAATGTCTCAAGATAAACCAGACGAGGATGGTTAACGTCATGTTAATAAGAACGCTGGAAAAATAAAGGTTCGGATTGTTTTAAATGCGGATAGCTCGAGCTATTTTGACAATCTCTTACTAAGCAGTCCGCGGACAGCTAGGCTGAGTCGTTGGACACATGTAATTTTGTAAAAATTCCTTGTGCGCCTGCTCCAGAATTGACAGATAAAGGAGGGTCTGGATGGGGTTAACTGATAGCTGATAATCGTCCAAAATCTTAACTGATAACTGATATTTGGACATATTTTTTGCTGAGAACTGGTTATTTGGTTCTAAGATGATAGTGATAGTAGCTATTTGTAAATCTTTAACAATAGGCATTTGCAACTTTGTTGTTTAAATTCAAGCTTGAAAAACTAACAAACAAAATTGAAAACAGTGTGTTGTCAGCTGCGTATAGCTGTCGGACCTGCCGTTTCATTTGCAATTTATCCTTGAATAATGTAGTATGTGACATTATGTAGTTGTATGCAAAGTACCAGTCGACTTTTACGCTATTTTATGTCAGTCTGGCACTGTTAGGGGCATTAGAATAGACGAATTAATTGATAATCGCACATTTTTACTGATAACTGTTTTTGGCCAAATATTCAGCTGATAACTGGTATTTAGATACCCCTATCTAGACCCTTAGGTTCATTTTCCTAGCTGATCGCTTGTTATATCTGTAAAACATGACACGACAGTCACCCTGGGATAGTTATTCTCACTGCTTAGAGTTTGAGTTGCATGATGGTTAAGTCCCTATCTCGGGAGATTGAAAAGTATGAAACATTAGATTTCGAGAAAAGTGCTTAAAAACACAAAAGAATAGTTATAAGGCCGGGGCCAAACGAATAGAAACGTGTGAGCAAGACAAACATGATAAGTTTTAATACTGAAATAATTATCATATAGTACGTACGCTAAAACTGATGAAAACTCGTGCAACTTGAGAAATTTAGTTTAAGGGGTTGAGTTTCAGATACCTTATGGGCTGACTAGGAATTATTTCTGATATCATCTGCACGTCGTAGTTCACTTTCTCTAAATCGTAAAACACGTTTTTGTTTCGTATCATAAATGCCAAATACAGAGTTGCGGTATTCTAGTTAAGTTAAAACACAATTACTAGAGCGAACTGGTTATGAAAACTCGGCCAGTTTCTTTATTATATGCGTTTCTTTATTGTAACCATAGTTAATAGAGCGAACTGGTTATGAAAACTCGGCCATTTTTTTTTGTTATATGTTTTTCTTTATTGTAAGCATAGTTAATAAAGCGAACTGGTTATGAAAACTCGGCCAGTTTCTTTGTTGTATGTGTTTCTTCTCTACCTCTTTAGTTCGTTGGCCTTGACAGTGCACAAAACATAAAAGGTATTGAACTACATATTAACAACTAACCGAGCAGATACATTTGGGCTAACGGGTAAAAAACCTTGTGTAGGGGTTTTTTGTTTAACATAAGCTAAAGCAGCTTCGTGCACTCGTTTTGAAGTTGTTTCTGCTTCACAACCACTTACACTAGTTCTTTCAACTATAGTTACGAAGAAGGTAAAATCTTACAACAACAAAAGCAACGATAACATTAATGATGATGATAATAATAATAATGATGGTAAAGATGACCATTAAAGATGAAGTGCAGTTGAATATATCCACGAGTTTTAGATATTTGACAATTTGCTCATACTTTTTAAATTGTAGTTGACTCTGAAAAGCCTCGTGTTAAAGAGAAAACTCAACGTAAGGTATTGTATTGTATTTTATTGTATTGTTTAATCCCCACTAACTGTTTAGATAGACTATAAAGGAAAGTTAAGTGTTAATCTCTACTTTTTCATGTAAAGCAATAACACAGTTTTGCAAGCATCGGATTAAGTTTTGTTAGGTTTGAGCTTATGCCAGGATCAGAAAACTGGTTTTGTGGAACGCCCGTTTGAACGACGATCTAAAAAGAGAGCCTCTTCTCTCCGGCATTTAATTTGTTTTGTTTCCTCCTTTTGGAGGTTCTATCGCTTTCATGTTTTTGTTATTAGATGACCGTTGGCCATGTTAGAGAGTCTCGATTAAATTGTTTCAAATTCATGCATTTTCTTTTAGAACTCCGCTGAACGCGAAAAGGCCACCTGATATAAAACGTTTAGTGTTTTCATTCGTGAGCTCCACTTATTCGTTTCGGAGAGTTTTCGAGACTTCTTGTGATCATAAAATCAGTTTAAGCTTGGTTCTCTGACTTTTAAGATGAGCTGATGCTAGCTTCGTTTCAATGATTTTTAATATTTGTTTCCGAACGTTGTGATCTTTTCTTTCAATTAATTTGCTTCAATCGTTTCATAATATATTTTACTAAAACCAATTAGATTGTTTTGGAAGTTGAACAGTGTTTTTAAGATGTTTCTTTGTAATTAAAGAGTAGGGAACTTTGTTTAATGAAATCCTAGAAAAAGCTATTCTATTCCCCTCTCACTGACTCTCACGTTTATCATTATTTTGATAATAGCTTCATATTTCCCAATTTGAAATAGCAGACTTGGTGTGTTTACCTGCATGGCCTTGTTCTGCTGACACTTATGAACCTTAAACCACAATATCCATATTCCGGGCGAAATATCTACCCAGTTTTGATATTCCCGTGAACGCCAATATTCATATTCCCAAGGCAAATAATCCGATATACCATAAGTCCTACCAACAAGAACTTTATTTTCTGTATTCATTATTCTCGTGAAACTGCAACCTCTATATTTATATTGCCTTGCAAAACTTAACCGATATTCATACTCCTCGGCACAAAATGTGCCAATAATCATATTCTAACATTTTTTCCTCTTCCACACCCGAGCATACCATATCAACTCTTTTAGTTGATCAGACTACCTTCGTTCAAAGCTCACCAGCCAATCGAAGTAGAAACATTCAGTTTTTTAGAAACTTTAATTAATATGGACTATTTTATTTGCTAATGGCAGTTATAAGAAAACACTAATATAGTAACTGAAAACTTTGTATTTGTTCATACCTCGTGTTGGCTGTTCCTGAACAGAGCTTCTGTTGTCGATTAGTACATCCTCCCTCAGTTTTGAATTTTGTTATCCCGACTGTGCAATTGGCAAAGATGGAGTGCTGTTTGAAACGACAACAAAGGAATATATCTTTAAGAATCACTAACACTGTATCTCTACATTTAAACGGCATTGACACTGCTCAGTGTTTAAATTCTTGCGATGAGAATGTTACTTGTCGTATTACAGTCCCAAGTTACTTCATATAAAGAGCAGAGCTTTAACAAGAGTAAGGGCTGATTCGCCCGACTTACAAGAATTGTGCCGTTTTATTGCTTGCGAAAAACCGACATTTAATCGAGCATTAATTAAATGTTAAATGATGTTTTTCTTATCGTTTTTTAATGGGTTTTTAAAAGATAACTTGACAGGATAGGGAAATCGGATATGATAACGCAGTTCTTAAAGCAAAAATCATTTACCGTTTCTTGACTTTGTAACAGTCACATTTGTCACTGATACAGATTGGCACCTGAAAAGAAAGAAACAATTATAAAGATAAATGCTCGTAAAAACTCTTGGTTGGCAACATTTGTTAAACATTATAGCACTAACATGAAAGAAACAAGAGAAAGAAGTAAAAGTCTAATAAAACTCTTGGCGGCTTACTCAAACGGAAGCGACTTTCACAGTCAACGGAAGCCACGGAGAACCGTATAATCAGAAGATTTTCTCTAGTCACGAGACGTACAATAACGTTTATTAAAACTTCGACCGTCTATCATAATTGTTATTTTGTGGTATATATTGTTTGATCTTTAATGTTTTTTTTTTCTGAACGGAAGAAAATAAATGGTTTTGAGGCGAGCTCTTCCGCAAATCCACCATCTTGATCATGTTTAGTTTTAATAGTTATATGTGTCATCGACGGCTAGGTTTCACAAGGCATCAAAGCCAATCCTTGATTAAGTTTTATTGTAATTTTTATTAAACCCAAGATTAAGTTTTATTGTAATCCTTTTCGTCAATATAAAAAAACTGAGCCCCCTAAAAGCTAAATCCTGCGAGCAAACATCGATTGAAACAAATTTGCAAATTTCAGGTCCAAAGTTTCTAAGCTTTTTTCTATTTTTATTGATGTCAAGATCAACCAATCACAATGACTCAACTGTTCGCTTATGAACCAATCACAAGTAGGAAAAATCACCATGACCAAAACAGGAAACTCTGTGTGTTAGTAAACAAAATGAAAAAAATACTATTAAATCAGTAATGAAATAAATAAACATCTTTAATCAAGAGCGAGTTATACTTTCAATTTAGTTTCCGTATTCTATGCCGTAAATCATAACGCGGTCGTTTTGGGCTTGAAAAATGAGAAATGTTTTAAAGGTGAAGATGCTTGATCTTCAAAACCTCTTCGGCCTTTCTTTTGTCTCAGATAATTGTATTATTTGAGATATATTTAGTCCTGTCCACAAGATGCTAGTATAAGGTAAAAATGTTGCTCCAAATATATATCGCCAAAGTTGCTCATTTTTGAAAAAGTTGCTTCTCTTTAAAATCATAGTATAGCTTATAGTAGCAGTAGATATACGTACTGTTCTTTGCAAAGGCAAACAGTTGTATATTACTTGATTAATTAGCTTTTTCCAAAGCAAAAATGCCAAATAAATGAGTTATCTCAAAAGCTGCTTTAATATAAATATAGATAATGGTGGTTATCATAATCAGGTTCAGTCTCTGCTGTGGACAAAGGGCAGGGGTTTGACCTCGAAATGAAAAATTGTCAAATACCCGTGGGTGGGTTAAGGAAATATTACACGTCAAAGAAAGTCAAACCGCCCCAGCCATTGGCAACACAAAGGAAACACGTTATTTTGGTAAATAATGCACCTTTGTTATATTTTTCCAACCCTAATCGATCATATATTGCAAGCAATGAAAGATTTTAAAACCCAGGGGGCAGCATTCACCCTCCAAAAAAGGTTTCTAAACAATTACAATGTATTTTCTTTCCTGCAATTACAACAAAAATACTTAAAAAAGCTGAAACATTGTCGAAAAAACGTTGCCCACGAGCCACAAAGTTGCTCGTAAAATGAAAAGTTGCCCCAAAAGTTTCCGGCTACTTGTGGACAGGTCTTGATAAATTGGTAGCAGGAATTCGTACTGGTTAATTCTGCCTGCATGTAATTAAACTCGCATTTATAAAACATAATTGGACCGCCCACTGATCCTGTTTTGTTGTCGTCCAATTTTGTTATCACTCGTTTGATTACAAACTGAATTGGACTCCAATCAGTCCTATTACCAGGGTATTTACCAATGACACAAGTACCTTCAGTGTTGCTCAGTACGGAACTTGAAGCATAATCTTGACTGTGACATTCTGAGCAGTCGTTAATTCGAAATATGATATTGTAAAGTATAAAACCTACTATAAATTTGCAACGTGTTCTCTCAAGGTTCCTTGGTAATTTATAGATATAAAAGATGCATGTTCATGACAAACACTTAGCGGTTAACTTAGAGCGAAAAGGTTTCTGATCTGTTTCGGCCATTTGTGATACTTTCTAAGGCAGCTCTACCTAATGAATACACCTCAACAAATCTGCAGTGGTTGGTTCCTGTTGAAGACTGTTGAAAAGAACTACAACTTCGTTTATTCCAAATTTTAAACGAGCCTTAACTTTTTGGGATATGCTATAGCTGATACTGAGAAAACCGGCTTATGTTTGATAAATATATTTGTCTTGTACTCCGACAATTTTTATTTTGTAACAAAAACACTCCAAACGTTTTAGTCAACATTTTCGTGGCAAGTTAGAGTTGTAAAAATCGTAAAATTACTCATAAATCAATTAACGCAAGCACCGAAAATGTGTTATCTCAAAGCAAAAAAAAAAAAAAAAAATTGGGGAAGATTTTTGAGAAAGATGTATCGCGGGAGCCCCAATTGATCCGCTTACCATATTTTTATCATACAGCCTACTTTAGATTTTATCCCGAAAACAAACAATTCAGAAAAGGAATAATAATAACTTGCAATTGAACCAACGGTCAAGAACTGAAACACACGATAAAGGAATCGTGAAATGAAAATGGAATAAATGAATAATGTAACAAAACATTGTGGAAGGAACTGATAAAATCAATATTGAAAACAAAAATAAAAACTTAAGATTCAAGTTTAAAGTGAGTCTACAAAGACTTTATATTTCAGTGTATTGTTTGACATGTTTAAGTTATTAGGAAGTAAGGCGCATTCAAACCATAAGCAGTTTTAAATCCATATTTACCTTAATTGTCATTGATTTCGGTATAGCGGCTCTTTTGATCTTCTCTTTTCTTATTTCTTGTCGGCCACCCAAACCTCACCTTGAGTTGCTTTTCAGTAACTGCTCTGTCGTGGGAACTTGCTTCAATAAACTCTAGGACTAACTATACTAATTTTAAAGGCTGTCAAATCCCCTTTAAACCACAAGTGATTAAATTGACAAAATCATCTATTGCATGATCACTCCAGATTGAAAACATTTTGCTCATGCGGATAATCCGTTTTTTGAGACGTTTTAGCTGGTTTTCGAAAAAGAATGGTACTGCATTTAGGTTAAAATGTCCCAGAGTTTCCGGAAAACGTAAAAGCCGAAGTACCAGACCCTAGGATTTAATGAAATTTAGAAAACATTAAAACCGAACCATTTGTGATGGTGTCACATTTAAACTCCTTTCGCACCACAACAAATATAAGATGTATCCGTTCCTATAGTGACTATAGATTCAAAAAAGCCTTTCAGATTGTCCCCAGAAAGCCGTAAACTAAATATTATTCGCATTCAGGTTAATTTTACCAACAATTTGCTTTATTTAATTTGAGCTGCGGGTATATTACGAGACCGCATGAGAAACATTAGAACTTCTCTATCACAAAAGACTATCAGAAAAACAAAACCTGAAAATGGAAACCTTACCGAAGTGTGAAATTTATGTGCTGATCAAGTTAGTAAGCTTGTATCCGTAGTTCTCGGTGCTTGTGTCTTCAATGGAGCAAAACGTATTTCTGGACATCATTAATTGCTTGTAGAAACATCTCGCAAATCGTTAAAATGAATTTGGAAGCCTGTAAGTCTTTCAATGTCATTTATGTCGGCAGGAAAATACGCCAGTTCATTGCAAAAATCAGTTCACCGACATTTGACATTTCAATGTCACTTTCGTGGATGTGTGCAGGTGGATAAACACGGACCGTAATCAAGCACAGCACGGTACTTTGATAATATAACAGCAGAGGCGGATTAATTTGTAAAAAGAACAAGAACAATGTAAAACTAGTTTTTCTAGAAAGCTGGCGAGTGAGCCAAAACCTGTGGGAGCTCATGTGCCTGTGGTATTTTTCGTTGTCATTAAGCCAGCTTTATAATCATGGGACCATGCACATATAAGATAATTTCGAAATAAAGAGATGTCGATGTTCCTGGAGATTCAAGTTTGGACTTTTTAATTAAAATTCCCCATATTTTGACGAAATTAGATTCCTACAGCATTTCATCAAAATAGAAAAAAGATCTTGCACTGAAGAGATTAGACCACTTAAGGTGGCTCCCACCTGTTATCCAATTTCCTGTGCCACTGAACTTTATGAAAGGCTTTTTCAAACATCATGATGGGTTCGTACCAGGTTTTGTAAGCTGGTGTTACAACAGCGTTTTAACTTATCAATCCTTGTATTATCAGTAGAAATTCTGTTTCCATGGCAACTCTACAGGGCGTGAAACACACCGTACTTTTAACATTTGATTGCATTTTACACAAAAATTAGTCGGTGAACTTCCTTTTTTATTTCATTAAAACTGTTTGCACATTAGCAACGGTACACATTAAGAGGACTTCCCACTGCTACGGTAACCAAGTAAGGTGTCATCCAAGTATTACATTAACTGAGGTTAACCTAAACGCGCCCGTAGTCTGTTTCTCTGAATATGAACAACCTCCTCATATTACCACTACATTTTTCCCTGAGGTCTTTTTTATTGTTTATACAGAGTATTTACGTTGGTCTTTTGGCCAATGTGACTTAATTTCTGTAAAACGACCTTTTCAGTTCTGACAAGCACTCGTGTGGAATCTTGACTCCAATGATGACGACAATTGTGGTGGCTACAGTGATGACAATGATGATACTAACAAATAATGAATGCGAACGTCACTGAAGATGAAGATTGGCGGATTTAGAAAAATCAGTGATATATTTTTGTTCTCAAGATACAGCGAAAGACATTTTGAATTGTCTTGGACCCGAAAGCTTTCAATTTGTTTACAGAGTATATTTCCGGTGTTGAAGATCATCCATGTATGACGTCACAGCTAGTCGCGAGAACTGTGAAGTTTTGGTTCCTGTCCGAAGCGGATTTTGAAAATGTTCATAAGTTTTGGGTTGAAGAGAAGTTGTCCTTAGGTAAGGAGCACGCCATAGAAAAAGGAAGAAAACTTCGATTCCATTCAGTGTTTCTTGCAAAAACTGAAAGTTATCGAGGATATCAGCCATTTCAGCTTCGTAGTTTAATAAAAAAAAAAGTGGCAATGCGCCGGCACTTTCTGACAGTGTGTGTAAACTGTGTGGAGGCGTTAATTGGTTTTTGAGATAAAACTTCATAATGAAAACTTTTTTCCAAACAAAAGGCTCCAGTAGGTTCAGATTAGGTCAAATTCAAATTCGGATTTTTTGGATAGGAAATTTAACAAGCTTTCGGAAAACATTTACTTTTGGAAGGACCTAATTAAAAACACAACGTGCTATAAGCTAAAAAGTGAAGGTATATGAAAAGGTGATGCGCAAAAATTCCATGATCTCCATTTTGATGCGCAAAAATTCCAGGATCTCCGGCGCATGACAAAGGACTTGATATCAAAGAAAAAGAAGGATCATGTACAAAAGCTGAAACGCGCCTCGCTGAAAACCCAAAGCGGTCAAGACTTCCACAAAAGATGTCTCTTCCAGTTTTCTCCGGGACGGCTTAACGTTTGTCACTGCCAGTGGCAAGAAGGCAAGCGTACTTTTTTCCACTGATGTAGCAGAACATCTAGATGACTTTACTTACTTGCCCGCTACAAATGAAATTTGGCAACTACACAACTGTCTGTTTCTGAAGTGCTAACAGCCCTCGAAAATCGATTGATCCCAATGAAGCTCGCGGGACCGACAACATTCCTGGATCACTTCTCAAGAATACAGCTGAGGTTATTGCCCCGCCCCTCTGTCACTTGTTCAACTTATCGCTTTCTCTCTGCGTAGTTCCAACCAGTTGGCAACTCGCTAACATTACGCCAATATTTAACTGACATCTGGAACAATCTACCTCGGAACCTCAAGACTGCCTCCATCATACATTAGTTCAGAAACTCTGTCAACATTGACTCTCAAAGACAAACTTTCCGGCTTGAGTTAGCCGCCATAAAACATAGACTTACCTGTTGTATTCATAAGCGTTTTTTTATTATTTTAACAATAACAATAGCAGTAACAATAACAATAACAATAACAATTACAATAACAATAACAATAATAATAACAATAATAATAATAATAACAATAATAATAATAATAAATTTAATTTATATAGCGCTATTTCTTAAAAATTCAATAGCGCTTAACAGCTGAAAAAATATACTAAATCTAAAAAGACGAACATATACTAAAAAAGAAATGGTAAGAAATGATTTAATTAAATTAGGAAAAAGAAGCAACAACTGCGGCAACAACAAATTTTACATTGAATTCCCTCAATATTAGTACTTCTGTAAAGGGGGAAGAATATCAACTGGGATGTGAGTTCTGATTCCTACCCCTGTTAGTTAGTTAGTTAGTTAGTTAGTTAGTTAGTTAGTTAGTTAGTTAGTTAGGCCCTTAGCTCCTCCTGGAGCATAGGCCATCAACGATTTCGTCCCTCCATCTCCTCCTGTCTTGGGCTAGTCTCTCTAGCGTGTTCCAGGTGTGACCCCAACTCTTCATCTCCGCCTCAACATCCCGTCTCCAGGTGTTCTTGGGACGCCCCCTGTCACATCTGTTTAACTGTATTTTGTTTTACTTCTATATTTATTTGTTTTTCTAGAAACCTGTTCTGTGATAAAGAGAATGGACTAAACTAAACTGAAGGTGTGCCTGTTACAACTCACAGTACGTCAAATACAACAGCACACGACGAAAGAAATCACCATTTTTGAACCGCCATTTTGGATTTCTTAAGAGATTATAGAAGAGTTTTATTTAACTCACAATTGATTTTAAAACTTTACAATGATGAAAATTAAATGAACTTCGATTAGGAAAAACTACAATAATAGAACGGCAGAAAAACTTTTTTTGTCGCTCTGGATGAGAACTGGTTGTCACAAAATTTATTGATAAATAAACACAACCTTACTACAAGAAATTGTTTTTCAATAAACTCTAGTAAAAGTCACAAAATTGTGGAGTATTATCTTTTAGACAAGTTTGAATATGACGCGGTTATATTCAGCCAGCCCAGGCCCCCTCCCCGTTATATCTCATGTGAAGTGAACTGGAACAGTCAATAACCTACTGACATCTAACACTGTTAGATAATATATACATAAAGTACACGGCAGAGATCGTTGGTGGCTAATGTCAGGTCAGACAGTTAATCGTTACCGTTCAGCTGAATGACGCTCAGCCGCTGGCCAAGGAACTCAGTGACAACAATCTTCCCATCATCCATCACAGCTACGTTACGGGGATCCGACAACCGACACGTGGTCTTGGCGATGAACTGTCCACCGACGGTCATCAGCTGCACTCGATTATTTTCACTGTCACAAACCAATAGGTTGCCTCTGCTGTCGACTGCAAGACCCCATGGATAATTGAAATGTCCCTCTTCTGATCCATATTTTCCAAATTTATACAGGCCGTTACCGTGGGTATCAAACACTTTGATGCAGTGGTTTCCTGTGTCTGAAACAATGAACATTTCATTAACATTGATGCAATGAGTTGGTTCATGCAGTTTCTGCTCTCCTTGGTCTCCAAACTTGAACATGAACTGTCCAGTGCGGCTGAACACTTGGATTCTATGGTTAACGCAGTCAGTGACGATGACTCTGTTGGAGCTGTCTACAAATACACCATGTGGAGACCAAAACTGACCGGCCGCTCTCCCCTTTTTCCCAAAACATCTTATTACGTCTCCCGAGTTTTTGTTCAACACCTGAATCCTGTGATTGTAGCAGTCAGCCACGACGATGTCCCCTGAACTGGTCAATGCAAACCCAAGTGGCTTATTAAAGCCGCCTGGTTTGTTACCTTGGTGACCAAATGTTCTCTTATACTGACCGGTGATGTCGAGTACCAGTACACAACCATTGTTTGCGTCAGTGACGAGAATCTCTCCCTCTCTGCTAACAGCCACCCCTTCGGGTCTCACTGGCTTTGCTCCTCCCGCTTCACTCAAATCACACGTGGATAGTTGCGCGAGCACTGTTCCTCTCACCTCTTTGACGCCAGACTGGCCACGTGACTGACAGTGGGAAGAGCTTTCAGCTACGACAGGTGAGCGGGTGGGCTGTTGGATGCTGGTGACCGCGTGACCAAGTCGATTAATCTCAGTGCCAATGAATTGAACGCGTTCTTCCGGATAAAACCATGCCACGGTATTGATTGGGGTTTGTCTTTCTACATCACGACCTGAATTCAGGAGAGCTCTCAAGTGATCGTCAATGTCTCTCTTGGTTATCAGTTCGGTTGTTGCTCTGCTTTCAATCAAGGTCCTGGCGTAATTCATAGCGCAGCGAAGCTGTTCAATATCTGACGTCAGACTCGTGCATTTATGCTTGGCTTCATCGTGTCTTTTGACCCGACGCGATTCTAATTCCTCGATCATGTCACGCTCTTTGTTTCGTATGGCTCTGACAAGTTTGTCAGCAAACTCTCTCACTTCTTTCTTGGCAGCATTAATATTTTGATCGATTTCAAAACTCTTTTGCTCATTTTTCGATTTCGCTCCAATATACTTTGTCTGGAGTTGTTCCAGTTTCTTGATGTCTACAAGTAAGTCGTTCTTGCGTTTCTCAGCCGCTTCTTCCAGATGAACAATTTCATGTGTTGAGTGAATTTTCTGATTGATTATACTGCACAGTTGACACAAGCAGAGCTGGCAAGTTTGACAAAACAATACAAGTGGCTGGTTTTGGTGAAACTTTTCGCTACAAAGCGTTGGCCTTTGAAGATAATCTTCGTAATCTTGCTGCTCAAAAATTTCTAGCGCTTTGACTTTGTGTTCAGCGTTAGTTCTCAGTCCGTTATGCAACTTCAAACAAACACTGCAAAACATTGAACCGCATTGGAAGCAGTATGAGCAGTCAGAAGTTGTCTTGCCACAGTTTCCACACAACGTTGGCGTGTTTCGAGCTTTTTTGACGACAAGCAGATCCAGTAGACGATTATGCAGGAAACTGCTGGCACATGAATCGAACGTTCCCTCGGGTTGTGGTATGAGTGTGATGGCTCTACAGGTTGGACATTCGAATTCTCCGTTACCAGCGTGGTGGTCAGCCATCCTGTTCAAACACTGTAAACAGAATGCGTGGAAACATGGCAGAATTTTGGGCGTCCGGAGAAACTCGAAGCAGATCGAGCACGAAACTTGGCTCTCGAGGTCTTGCAGAAGCTTTTCCATCTTGAAGCGTGCTTTAGTAAACTTATTTGCGCCTTGAAGGTCTAAGTTTCTGTAGTCTGAGTTCGGATTGCGATTACACCCAAACGACTCAAGCGTAAATTCTGAGAAAATGGTAAACCGTTATTATGGTAAACGGTATCGGTGCTAGTGCAAATTGTGTTTTACTGTCACGCAAACACCTCGTGGACGGTACCGCAGCTACAAATTGAAATCTAAATTTAGTGCCGTAATGCATTATATGTTTTTGTATCTACGTTTAACCTTTTTAACTATTACTTATGTTGATGTGCAATAAAAAAGGATTAAAAAATGTGTCACCCAGGCACTTGACGTTTTGGGATAAAAGTGGTCAAATTCATTGGCCCTGGAACCATTTAATTTGTTCAGTTGCGCGGTTGTCAGAGGCTATCCTGATGCCCGGTCCCCTCAAAAACTATCTGAAAGAGTAAGCAAATGGGTAATATAAACAATCTTTTTAATAAACGTAAATATTGCTGAAACAACGTTTGGTTGCAGTCGTGAATATTCTGTGTACTGCTACTGATAAACGAGTTTTTAAATCCGATGTCAAATGCCCGGGGGTTTGGGACGCGATTAACCATCAAGTGCCCGGCCATCTGGAACTCAATTTTGGTCAGATGCCCGGGGGTTGCCCGGGGATGTTTGCGTTTGGCTTGACTCGTACGTAATACGGGCACCGAAGGGACGGAGCCGAGTGTCAGAGTCCCTAGCTATTATGAAGTCCCCCATTTTGTGGTGGAACTGTTTTCAGTTACTTTTGGACCTTAATAAGTGCACTAGCGGTAAAGGCAACAAATAACCCACAAATATTAATTTATATGTATTGTCATTGTCAAGAAGTTTCAGTGCTTTTCAAATTATTAAAGACTTTTTACATACTTCAGCACGGAACTGTTCAGAATTCTATAAAATTTAAAAAACGGCAGGGATGCAGAAAAACACATTGTTTGAAGTTAGCACTCTTGGCTGGCCAATTTTCTGTCTGTTTGTCTGTTCGCACATGCAAGGGTGAGAATTGTTCGGACTTGACGACAGGAACTTAGTTTTTATACTTACGGACTTTTATTCTCTCTTCGGGTCAAATTTGTAATATAATAGTGGTTACGTTCAAAAAATATCGTTCTTACAACTTGTGATTCCTTTGTCTGCTACACGACTCTTATTTTTTACTGACTTGACAAAGTTGCTTGTGTGCTCTCTCTGTCCGTTATTGGGCTTTGTCCTCTTTGTGTTACTTACTAGAGTCTCTAGAGAGCCGTTGTCTAAATATGGCTAAAGAAATATATAAACACGAAAGGCCAAATAAATGCATCACTTAAATATTTGATCTCCAAACTAACGTTTTACTCCGTAAAACATGTTTACAAACAAATAAATTTGCATTTTCTCTCTTTTATAAAAACCTTCGAAAACTAAAAAGTCGCAAGCGTCGTAATTAACTCAGCCAATCAGAGCCTTTTTTTGCTGGTGTTCGTGTTGTCATGTGAGTGCTTACATAAAGTAAGTAAACCTTTCGCCCAAAAATCCAAGATGGCGAACCTGCGATGTTATCTCAGTTTTACGATGAAAGCTACAGTGTATCAGACTTTGGTTGACAGCCTGAGCCAGTTCAAATCTTCGCACATACATGAGTGGCAGGTAACTGTTGTTAGACGGAATATTTCCGATCAACAATTATCCAGTTTAGTTTCATGAATCTTTACTAATTACCGGTTTCTTCTAAATATAGATAGATTGGAAAGAAAACGATGAAGTCAGTAAGTAAAGATTTATTGCGAAGGCTGTAAAACTATAAGTGATCAGACATGTGTTCCGATCTCAGAAACCCTCGGGCGAGAACCTGGACTGTTAGAGGTATGAAAAATAACCTAGGAATAAATACGTTAAGATTGGTGTCTCAAACCAGGAGATTTACATTTAAAATACACAATCAACTTCAAACAACAACACGCTCTACACAGGGCCGTAGCAAGCCTTGGAAAACTGGGGGGGCACAGCCAAAAGTCGAAGGTGTGAGCCTTCTAGGGGGGGTCCGGGGGCATGCTCCCTCGGGAAAATTTGAAAATTAGTTTGTCTAAAAACGTGTTTCCTGAGTTTCAGAGTGTCTAAAACTAGTAAAATATGACAAGTTTTTCTCAAACTTGGAGCAATTTGTTGAGCTTGACACATTTCACACATTTGCTGGGGAAAAAACTGGGGGGGGCATGGGCCCCCCCAGCACCACCCCTTGCTACGGCCCTGCTACAATATGTAAATACCAATTTATAGCGCTCTTAAAATCTAGAAAGGTTCTCTAGGAATCAAGCGCTGCTTAGCAAAAATATGCCACAAAATTATTGTTAATTAACTAATACATAAGTGAGCTTTACTGTACCTCATGACTGACGTCACTCAGTCTGACAACGTCAGCAATATATCGACCACACAATATTTAGTGAATAAACTACTTCCGTGGTATGTTGTGTTGAGTTATACAGGCCCGAGGCTGAGAAATTGTCCGAAAAGTGAACATT
>JAOBYE010147332.1:0-18542 GCA_025403585.1 Parazoanthus swiftii | reverse complement strand
TAATAATATTAATATTTCAACTATTATTATTATTATTATTATTATTGTTATTATTATTATAATATTATTATTATTATTATATTATTATTATTATTATTATTATTATTATTATTATTATTATTAATATCATATGCACACTCACTGGTATGTGACTGCAGTCTCTCTTGTATCCGTTCACCCCATACTGGATATTTGTCGTATCAGAGTTGAGTTGAACCTTGTCATCTGTTGTGTAACACATGCTCCAGCCGCCGCCAAATGACGTCATGTCACAATGTATCTGGTAAAACGTGATAGGCCCATCTTGATCAGGGTCGATTGGATAAAGGCCGTCAGGGAGGGAACTGGCCTGGCTCGCTTTCAAATCAGCACAAGAGAGTCGGGGTGTTATTTCACAAAGGGAGCCCATGAACTCAGGACGACAGACGCACTTGAGGTCACTCTGCTTGCCATGGTAATAACACGCTCCTCCATTTTGGCACGGGTTTGTTTTACACTGTTCAAGGAGATATTGTTATAACAGGGATCAACAAATTTGTTGGTATAAATCAATAGTTACAGACAAGGAAATTTATTTCACCTTAAATTTGTTTACAAACAGTGCATGTTAGTTAAGCAGTGGGAAGGTGTTGATTGCCTGGAATAACCATAAGGGCTATACGATCCAGGCAACCAGAACTCTATTGTGATCATACATGTTTTGATCGGCATACAAGATGAATATTAGACAGAAAAAGGAAGAAAGTAGTAAGTTACAAACAGTGAACAGTGAATAAAACATAAAAGAGAAAAAGGAATACGTTATGACGACAACAAGAATTTTAAATAATTTCTAGTCTTTCTATACTTTTTTTGTAGTCTTTCAGCTTGTTTTTTGAGTCAATAATTTGAGATTAACTTTTCCTTCAATCTGGCCTTGAAAGTCCTAATGGATAGAGTTTTAAATTCTTCATCTAGCGAATTCCAAACTTTTACTCCCGCAAATTTTATGTTAAAAATGCCATAGTTGGTTCGTGCATTTGGAATTGCATATGCATGCCTAGAAGAGAGCCATGTATTGTAGTTGTGCACTTTTTTACTTGGAATAAAGTAGCTATCAAACACTGAAGGTAACAGATCTTTCGTCGACTACGCCACAACGAAAGTCCTAACACAAATCAACTAAAACTAAGTATTTTCAGTAACCAGTAATCAATTCACTTGCCATTATAAAGTAATTATTACAGTTGTACATTACAAGACTAAAAATGAAATAACTAAATGGCGAGGATGACTGATAGGAAGCTGTAGGGCTTATTTAGAAAAATCAGTCTTCCTCCTATATAACCTCTTGATACTTTGAAAAAGTTGAAATAAATGTGACAAGATGTAGCGATATATCAGTAAATAGGTTTGAGCTGACATTTGGAGATGAGATAAGAGTTTTTTGTAAACGAAGAGTAAGTAGTGCTTTCCGTGATATCAGTGCTCAATGAGTTGAGAGTCGTTGGAACTTGGTATTTGATCGAAAATTGACGAAGCACAGTTCTTAAACGAGATAAATGAAATGTTTTACCTGATCTGGTGTTGTACTAGCAGCAGCCATGCTGAACAAATCTTTTGTTTTTGCCCTGCTAGCCTCATCATGGTGTCGAGTCTTGCAGGGCAGTAACAAATAATTTGTTCCACATGGCTGCTGCGTGAGATAAGTCTATACGTATGAACCTGACCATTTAGTAGAAACCGATTTTGAAAGTTTGATGGAACGCTGTTGTTTTTAATTAGAAACATAAATTGTGATATTTTTAATTTCTGTATATCTTTGAATTTCAGTAAGTATAAGTTTTCAAGACCAGTTTACCTACATTTGAGTGTAAACACAATTTAGCACCATCTTGTATTTAGTACAATAGACCCTTTTCCAGTTCCCTAAGCAACCGCTGAACGCATGCATCACGGCGCATAATAGAACATCAAAATGAGGCTTACCCTGAGCAACTCGAAACTATCCAGATCTACAAAGTGAAGCAGGTTAGTTTGACCAGTGAAAACGAAGAAATTATATGGACAAGTCAATGAAAAAAACAAAATTACGTCGAGGTAAAGAATGTGCATCTTCTGGATGTACTAATACTAAATATTTTCCGGGCGGAACGACATCAGGGATTAGTTTTTAAGTTTCCAATCAAGCCACAAATGAGAACCCGCTGATGCAATTCTAACTTAATATAAGTGTTATAATCCTAGTTTTGTACACGAGACGGAACTTTTCAAGTTTAAACAACAAGAGATTCGTAATAACAACTTATTATCTTTATTAACATAACATAAATATCATACACTAATTGCATTAATATACATCAATGAAATGTATTTCTATGTCTCTATAATAAAACTTGTAAGTGAAGTCTCTATAATAAAACTTGTAAGTGAAGGCGGCAGAGTGACAAAAAATCTTGTTACTTGTAATAACTTCTATGCAATAATCATTGCTTAGAGATTCGTAATCATTGCTCAGGGTTATCCTCGATTTCATGCGAAAAGCGAGTCCGTTATAAGGTTGTTCAGCGACAAATTTGACAACTGGAAAATCGTCTGTTTAGCACCTTCTAACATGCAGGACTGATCTTTTAGAAATGTATAGGCAGTCCACAACACTGCGTTCCTCTACAGCTGCATTAAAGTTCAAACCTGTTGTGTATAAGTTATCCTGACAGTATGACACAATTTTCCAATGCGCACGAGAAAGCACGAGTTTTTTGTTGTGTATAAAAACTAGAACCTTAAAAAATGATTTATTGCCAGCCTGAACGAAGTTTCCAAAAACAATTTTTCGCTTTAAAACAGCCATGTTGTCCTTGATAGCAAAACATTTTCTCAGTGAAAGAGAGAAAACACGAAAACCTCGCGGTAGAAAAATGCTTTCGAACTTTCGGACAAGAAAACTGACGCGCTAGTTAATTTGTTTGTGCAACTGATTCGATAAAATACACCATTTTTCTAATGCAAATTTTTGCTAGAACCATTCCCTCGTGGTGGCTAAAAGTGATGTTTATGTTGAGTTAATGAGCCCAAATTTGACCGAGTAACGACTTTTAGCCCCCACTAGGGAATGGATCTAGCAAAAACTTGCACTAGAAAAATGGTGTATTGATGGAGCGAGTCATACATTCTAAAGAAAACATACTAACCCCATCCTTGACTCTAACCCTTGTCAGAGAAACTTCATTTGCTACATCACTCCGCCCTTTCCCCTCCTCCCCCTTCTCTTCCCTGCCCCCGAAATCAACCGGTCGGCTTCTAAGTGAATAAGTACCTTTCCGGTAACGAAACGAAAGCCTTCTTTTCCTTTTACGGTGTAAGCTTTGTAGTCCTTGTCGAGTACTTCACAGGTTTGAGTCTGTTGGTTGTTTGACGACCCGTAGTTGTACGACTCGCATCTTCCATGCTCTATGCACAGTTCACGACAGCGGCCCTCGCTAGATACATTGAAAGTCTGTAGGACTGATCCGTGGAGCACGTAACCTGGGATAGCACTTCCAAAGGTGAAATATGGAGTTTTTGCTCCACAACGCCCAGCTGAAGTGAAAAAGTGGACCTGGTTATCAGTTTCAAACACTGACAATGAACGATAGCTTCGGATAAGGCTTAAAACATAACAAAATTCATTTTCAAGAATCGGTACCAAGTTATGGAATTCTATACCCATTTCACTTAGAAATAGCTCTAAACGTATTTTTAAAAAGAAAATGAAAAATACATTATTTTCTATGCTTCAAGGCGAAGAGTGTTAAGTTGAGATTGAAACGGCTGTACAATATGTTACACGACTATTGTTAGTCAGCAAGCAGTGAATCTCTGCTCCGATTGCTTGGAATGCTTTTTTCTTTTTGCTATTCGCTTTTTCTATCTCACTACGATAATTACAACATATTTAAATACGCATATATACAACACAATATCTTCAGTGCACTAATGCATATAACATTGTCATTTTAAATATATTTCTTGACTTCCTTTTGTCATTACCTTCTCTCTCTTTAGTAAGCTATCTTTCGTGTCCTTGATCATATTTTGCTTAATTATTTCTCATAAGCTAAATTGTAACACAGTGGCCTGCTCTTGGTTAGTTTTAACTATAAGCAGGTCACTGGAATTGTAATGTAAATCTTCATTTTATCAATAAACCTCAAACCTCATAGGAACATAATTAAAGAACATTGCAGAAAAGCGTTGGTACTTAATATTACAAAGCCTGCAAGGCCGACAGCTACAGATTTGTGATGTATTTCTTCAGCGTGGTCCCACAAGGGACAAAACTCTGACTCTGGTTGTTTATTTTGATGATGGATGGTACTGACTCCAGCAACACTGAGATATGGAATTTCGTAACAACTAGTCGGTTGACAGAGTGCTGGATCGAGCTTACTAGGTTCTTAGCCACGTGTATTGCAATAGTATGATCATCTAAGTCCGACGAGAACAAATTTTAGTTGAATGAACCCAAGTGCAAAAAGATGGAAACATCTTTTACTAAAAACAACGCTGACGTTGCTCCTATTTTTATCAACAAGAAGGCTATTGAGATGGTGTCGAGCAACAAGTTTCTTGGTTGGAACAATTCCAACGATTTGAATTGGAAATGTTACGTATCTTAAAGCTCATGGAAGATCTCCTCAAGGATTTTCTTTCAGAGACTCTCTTTCAAAAGCAGTTGAAGAGAGCAAAGGTAGCAGTTAAGAAACTTGTAACTCCCTGTGTCACATACCTCCATCCCATCACAGAGTGTGCCTGTTCAGTTTTTTATAACTCACTTCCCAACCAACTGTCAGGTGAACTGGGGTATTTAACAGGAGTGTCCATTGCATGAGAATAATCTTCCCGTTTACTACTTACCGTGAAGTTCTGGAACTTGCAAACTTAGTGAAACTTTTAATCGCTGACAAGCCCAAACAAACGAAATAGTTCCAGGACATCTGCATAGATCTCCACTACAAACTACACAAATTTTTACCACAGCCAAACACATGCAGCTAAAATCTTAGAAATAGCCATGAATACCTTGTTCCAGACTTCAATACAAACCGACTCAAAAATAGCTTTATATATATAGCGAATGTAAATAGACATTTAAATTAGTTTTATTTGTTAAAGCAGTTATATATTATATTAAATTCAGTTTTATAATAAAACGCCTTAAGTTAAAACCTCGTTTCCAGGCTCCTCCCTCTCCCGAGAGAAAAAACCCTAGTTTGGTCTGGTCATGCGTATGTGTGTTTGTTTTGATGAAAATAGAAAAAAATCTTCTTTCCACTAGGCTAAATAAGAACAAAGTTAAATCTTAAACACGCCTTTTACGTTTGTCTCATTTGTTACCACCAAGATTGTGGGTGCCACGTGACCAGACCCAACCACAGTCGTCTCTCGCTAGAAGGAAGGGCCTGGGAACGAGTTGTATTTAACTGTTGCCTGGCCCAGCTGCTAGAGACGAGAGTCAAGAATGTCTTAATTCGTTCTAATTTCGAACTAGTTGATGAAAACCAATGGCAGGGTCCGTTTATTTTGCTTGACTCGAATCGAAGAGCAAAAGAGATTGATGTTATTTGTTCTAACTTTTGAACCAATTGATGAAAACCCTTAAAATGATCATCATTTTGCTTGTCGTGAAGAGTAGAAATGATTGGTGCATGGTTTTTGTCGTAACTTTTGAACCAGTTGTAAAATGGCCATTCATTTTGCTTGTAATGATTGTCAATATTCGTTTTAACTTTTGAACCAAATGACGAAAACCCATAAAACTACCATTCATTTTGATTGTCCGAAAGAGTAGAAATGATTGGTAATGTTCGTTTTAACTTTTGAACCAGTTAACGAAAACCCTTAAAATTACCATCCATTTTGCTTGTCGTGAAGATGAGATTTGAGGCTGAAATCCGGACTAAATTATAAACATTCTGCCCAGTTTAATCCAAAACAGACTGAGTTCTTAATTAAGATAATGAAAAAAAAAAATAATGTGATGGCAGACACCGTTAGAGCACATTGTGTTGTCAAAGAGAACACGGCCTCAAGATTAAAATAAATCGGAAAACAGGCGTTATCTTGCCGCAAGGCAATAATTCTTATAGCTACATAAAAATGTTATGTCGAGAACAGTTTACTTGTAGCACAATTTTCAAAATTATTAATACAACTTTTAAGTTTAAAAACACAAGCGATTTCACAAATACAAATGCAGTTTCTACGTTTTCCGTCAGAACCTTTCAGTGTAGATTTTCCATCTCTTAAGCAACACTCAGATGAGGTTCATGGATTTATTTGTTTTTGCTATTACAAAAACATTTTTATCAGAAAACAAAACTAAAAAAGAAGGATGCGAGAGCTGCACTACAGTGTTAATTTAAATGATTAAATTAGTTTCATTTCTGATGAAAAAAAAGTACATGCTTTTTCATCCTGTGTATCTAAGGCGGAACAAAGACGGCTTGTAATTAACTTATCTGCGCAGCGGGATTCTTCCTAGAAAATATGCGAATGGAGAATCCTGGCACGAAAGAAAATATTAAGCATCTTCGGGAGGCTGCAAGTCATTGGCAAGCATTTAGATTTTGCAATAATTTCTAGAAAAGTTGAAGCGATATATTGTTTCAGTACACTGGCAGATTTCTAAGATATCATTATCTTTTACAACTCTATAAATTTTAAAACATATGCTTACGGTTTCCAACACAACTCAACAACAGACCGTTAACGCGTTAATTAATTTTGTTTCGTTATTAACTCTGTGACCATAAAAACGACAACCGAAGTCTGTATTCCTTCTGTAAGAACATCTAATTTTTAGGCCAACGGGCTGAATGTTATGAGTATTTATTCATGAAGTTCTAAGCCTTAGTTCCTCTTAAAGTGCCCTTATTTTTCAGTTATGAGTTTGCAAACGCTAATTTCTTGGTTGTTTCCGAACATTCTACTCAAACTTACTTCTCTGGTCTAGCCCAGAAGTGAGATAACCAGGATCGACATTTCATCGACAAATTCAATCTCTCTTTTGCTATTTTAGAGCAGTTCTCAGTTTCGTTTTCAAAATTTAGATAAATAAACTACTGGCGTACAGTTTTGCTTTTTAGATCAGTTTGGCCGTTTCTTAGCTTCGACGTCTTAAAAAGAAGGCTCTTAAAAAGAGTAGAATGGTTCTAATACAAAGATACCACCGGTGGATCTTTTCACAGTTTAGTCAAATCAACGTTTTACGGCATTTTAAATTTTCGTGACGATTTTGGACATTGAATTATTTCAATGCGTGTTAGTTTTGAATTGCAAATAAACACTGCTGTTTTTATAATTTTAGAACAGCTAGAGAACAGAAGTTTTTCATGACAACAAGCTTAGTAAACTGAAACGAATGAGAATGACTCAGTATAGATCAAGGGTTGCCGATTTCTTTACAATGAATGCTGATATCTTAATTTTTTGCAAAGCTTAAAAACTGTATCTTTGAGTTATTTGAAACTGGTAAAACGCGAATCTGTGAAATTTAAACTAACAAAGTTAAAACCATAAACAATTGTTATAAAAGTTGATAGGTTTACAGTACATACCTTCCGAGTTTGATAGAAATGAAATGAGAAAAGGTAGAATACTGGTCAAAATAAGCTCTGCCATTTGCTCGTCTTCCCGACAGTTCGCCTTAAGTACATGGAGTCTCTAATGATTCTCAGTAAGAATGATGAAAAGCTTCAGTTTTATAAATGTTTTATAGTTTTAACAACTGTAGCCAAGATTTGAAAAACAAAACTGCATGTTTCGCCACAGGTAGCCTGTAAATGATATAGTGTTTATGTAGATTTGTAGCAGATAAAAAATTTAAGTCAATCAACTCAACTTAGGGTTTATTAATACCCAACAGAAATGATTAAAGTCAAGGTTACTCCATAAAAAACACCGCTTTCCAAAGCTATTTCCTCGGTCATTTTTATTCAAAGTTTATTGATAAAAACGACTCATTTTAATTCACAAAGAACCCCTTTCAACAATATGAAACAAATCTGTGTGGAAGATCGCTTTTTCTTGCCTTTACTAATTCGCTTAGCGCACATTACGAAACAAAAAAGCCATCCATATCACATTTACACCGGGGTGTTCTATATCTCGCGTGTGTCCAATAACTTGAAGTCTGTGGTAAAACTGCCTTGTGTTTTTCATCTTGTTTTGCAATCTTTTTTCCCTTCCATCGACTAACAAGGCGCGCGGTCTGTTTTGTGAGTTCCGGTTCAAGAACACTTCGGAGACCTTCGGTGATCAGTCGGATCATTTCCAATTCCGATCGTTATTCTCGTACCCAGGCCCACAAATTCCAGACCGCACGGCTTGTCGATCGGTCGAGCATGACCTGCGCTTTCAAACAAGATCAATGACACAAAGGGCAGGTTTTCAGTTTTATCAACTTATTGGACACGTGCACGATGTAGGAGCTCCTTGTGCATTTGAAACGCTTAAGATGGCTCTAAACAGTTTTACAGTTTTCGATGCCACTGATACCACTGCCACTGCTTACTCATTTGTAGAGGTAGATTACTCCTACCTGTTGATAGCTGGTGTTACTATAACCTTTAACCTTATCAACTCTTGCTCTACCACGGAAACTTATGTTACCATGGCAACTTGGCAAGGCCTCGAAACACCTTATTTTTAACACTAGATTGCGTTTTACACAAAAATTAGTCGGTGAACTTTCTTTTTTATTTCATGAAATTGCTTACATATCAAAGAGGACATTTGAGGAAGTTTTCAAAAAATTCTGTCAAGAAGTTTTCGCGCCACCCTAATATTTAAGAAAATTAAGGTGGCGCCAAAACTTCCTGACAGAAATTTTTTTAAATTTCCTCAAGTGTTCGCTTTGTTGTGTAAACAAGTTTGATGAAATAAAAAAGGAAGTTCACCAACTAATTCTTGTGCAAAATGTATGTAAATGTTAAAAATAGGGTGTGTTTGAGTCCCTAACAAATTGCCATGGAAACAGAATTTCCAGTGGTAGTACAAGGATTGATAAGCTAAACTGTTGTGGTAACACCAGCTAACAAAAACTGGTTCGAATCCATCATGATATTTGAGAAAACCTTTTATAAAGTTCAGTGGCACAGCAAAATGGAAAACAGGTGGGAGCCACCTTAAGGCAGAATTGTGCTTGAACGGCTTGTAATAGAAACGATTTTGTACTTTTTAACTTCTTTGGCAGAGAAATGGAAAGATTGTTCAATCATATCCAGAAACAGCCCTTTAACATTTTATCTTTCTTTTCCTGTTTTATCTCTAAAAGAATTAAGGAAACTTAGCCACCAGATTTGGAAGTTTTTAACTAAATGTCAATAAAGTTCTCTATGGTTGAAATCACTTCCATCAACACTCACCACCCTTTTTCAGGGTAGGATTAAACTCTGCACATTTCAAGACTAGTAAGTTGAAACCAATAGTTAATCTATACTATTTATTGAACTACTTCAATAGCTATAATGTTTAAAGTTATTAACAACAAATGAGCTTGATGTGAGAACAAAAGAGGAAAACTCGCGTTACTTTCTAGCACCCTAGTTAAAACTGTAAGGTTCATTTTCAGATTAGACATAGCTAATAAAATGCACAACTTTGTGATAGGAAACTCCCTCACTTTGATCGCTACTTTGTCGCGATTATAAGCATTATCAGTGACAACAGCCGAGTAACAGTTAGCAGTTTACTGGAAACTGGGCATGCGCTGCTGCATATCTTGCTTTCCATAGTTCCACTTTCTGTTGAATCCTTCTCTTCTCTTGCTGAGCCTTCAGGTGCATACAAAGTGTACAGCGGTAACCATGCGCGACGAACGAAGGCCTGTCCAGAGTGGATCTCTTTGTCCAGCACTTGCAACCAGAGATTCTTGTTGAGCTCAAAGAACGGAGTGTTGTCGATGTCTTCGGCAGCTTTAATGACGCGTTCCAGCATTAAGGAAGGCCCTGGAGGATCTTCTTGTGTTCCAACGTCCAGGTACAGTTTCTGCATTGGACGGTTGTCTCTGAACTGCTTCAGTGTAACATTTATAAATTCGGCCTCCACGTCATCCGGGTATTTGGAGTTCAAGGGCAATGGCCACCAAAGCGAAGGAGACATACACGCCGCTGACCCAAACACCGTGGGCCGGGTCCAAGCTGCGTGACATGACATAAGGCCTCCAAGGGAGTAGCCCATGATACCAACATGCTGCTGTTGTGACAGTGCCCTGTAACGCATTTCCACGTGTGACAGTAACGTGTGTTGTATAAAATCTAAGTAAGCTTCACCTCTGGCTTCTGTTGGGACCCATTTTGTGCATTTGGTGATTAATCGTTCGACCTGCTGCGAGTGACTGCAGTTGGAGCAAAAATTACAACCACTGCAACCGTCCCCAAAAGTACCGTTCTTACACATCATGTTTGTGCCGTTAGACGGAGTCAGTAGTGGGGTACGATCTCCTTCTGTTCCTGTGTTTTTCAATCCCACTAGAACAAACTCCCTCAGGGTTCCTTCTACGGCCATCTTGCTTCCCAGTTTCGTGACAGCCACGATCGGACTAACCACATCACCGTCGTTGACAAACACAACATCGTACTTCTTGTAGGAATTCTCCTTAAAACTTGGTGGTAGGTACAATTGAACGTCGCGATTCTCTTGAAGCTCCGGCGAGAACAGTCTTTCCTCTTTCACTTCGCCATCTTGATTGAAGAACCATGGATAGACTGTAGTAGAAGAAGACCCGCCTGATAGGAGAGTAGTCTGTGAGAGAGGCAGCGAAATTGCAAAGTTTGCACCCAGCATGTCTGCTCTGTCTTGTCCTGTGCGAATTCGGAATTCTAACTTTTTACCGCATACGTTTTCACCTTGAGACTTGGCGCACTTGTATAGCTGTCCGCGCATTTGAAACTTGAGGGAGGTCTCCCAGGTGTCTTTTGTTGTTTTCTTCATCTCTTCGCCTTCACTCCAGCTCAGTCCCAGGCCACCTCCTCTTATCCACATGCTTGAAGTGTTCACAGCTCCGTACCTGAATAAAAAAACGCAAAAGGAGAGTGAGTGATGCCATTGCTGTATACACCCCCTTACTTTCTTTAAAGGCCCTGAACGGATGTTGGGCTTTCTTTAAGCTATACTTATGATTTTATCAAGTCAATTGAAAGTTAAGAATAACTCGGTGTAAAGCTGCATTTGTTAATTAATTAATACACTTCGCTTGAGATGGTGGGTGCTCTCGCTAGCTTGAGATGGAAATGGATTTCAGGTACAATTAATACATTCATTAGGTTCTCTTCATCTTCAATAGTTAATATTTAATATATTGAAAAATTAGCTGTGGTCGATGTGAAAATGGGGAAACTCCAAAAGGACGCTGGCGTAACGGTTGCGGCGCAAGTAGTGATGGGAAAGCATTGAAAACCACAGAATATGCAACGACTTCCGATTGGCTGTATTTTTTAGGGCATTGGATAGATGTACTTGCATATTGAAAGTGCACAGACAACTATAATGTCGCCGAAATAAAAGGCAATTATGAGATACACTTGCATGTCTCACAGTACATTACAGCGTTACTCGGCACTTCTTCAGACATAGCTAGGAATACTCCACTACAGCTGGCCTTGCTATGTTTTCGTTTTTTTATCAATCATTCGACAAACGCAGGAAGTCTCTGATACGGACCTGTGGCCGGCAAAATCACTTCTCTTTCACGTACACCGATGTATTTTCATTTTAGTAGCACATGGTTCGGTCGAACCCCTATTCTTGTTAGTCCAAGATAAAATGCACAAATTATGAAGGTTTGGACGAAAGCGGTAGTATTCTTGATTAAAAACTATATTCATCGAAACATCTAAAGCCGTTCCGAAGCTACCCTCGCTAATCCGTCCGAGTTTAATTTCAAGGGAAAGGTTTTTGCAATCTTAGACCAAGTAAAAAATATTAGGGAGGGTTTTATTATTTGCTATTTTGTCAATTGTTGTTATTCTCCATCATAAAGGTTGACGTCCCCTTTGCTTCCAACAAAACAGTAGACGGCTGATATGTCCTCCATTCATCTCAAGAGTTTATATAGCTAACTTTAAATATTTATAATTATATACCAGCCAGCCTTTCATATTGATCCTTAATTATTCAAGAATTGTGAACGTTAGTATACTTTGTTGTTTGGAAGACCAACTTAATATTTATCAATTCATGTTATTTCAGATCTCTACTTAGCGCAAAACAGGTTTCTATTCTAGGAAAATGTCTTGCATGCATATGAAGCAAGTTCTCGTTACCATATTTTAAGGATTCAAAATAATGTTGTTAGTGTGCAAAATTTGATCAAAACCAAACGACCTCTCAGTGTTCATGTATTTCTCAGCCTCTATTTTGGCTTGAAGGCTCTTGTGATCTTTAATACTGCTTCACCGCCTTTCCTTGCTCACGGCATACGTCGATGTTCGGTGCACATAATTGAGTATCTGTTATATTTATATCTACACATCAAGTATCAAATTCGATTTACTGTTTGCATTTTGAGTTTATTTTACAGCGGAAGCGGTTTTCCGACAAAGGTATTTCGCACTTTTCTAAAAGATCTTTAGATATAAATATAAATAATAAATAATTAAAAAAGGAGCGGGCAGGCATAAAGGATGCGGGCGATGCCGGGAAACTAATAATTTTTTTTTTGCTTTACCTTAACCAGGCCCGTAAGCAGGGGGGGTGCAAACTTCGTAAACTTGGACTCTTAAAAGCCAAATGTTTGAACAAACACACTTACTGCCTTTTTTTGTCGTTTCGAATTGCGGTAGCACCAACTGTTACAAAAAACCCCTATTTGGGCTTCTTCGTCGTCTTATTAAACTTCTAAATGCGGACCGTTTTTGGGTCCGTGGGAGGGGGGATGCGTACGCACCCCGCGCACCCCCCCCCCTGCCTGCCTACGGGCTTGCCTTAACTAAACAACATGCCAGGCGGTATTTACAAAGGGCTTTGACTGAAACTTTTTTGGCTACAGGAAAGCGTCATTTGGCAAAAGAACATACTGTTACATGGAAGCTTTTTTAAAAACACTGAACGTAGCCCCGTACAACGATTGTGTCTGTGACGTTTGCAGTGAGCAGCAGTGCGTTCGTTAATTCTTATTCGAACGTTCTTCAAAACAATGTAAAAAGCACAACAAGCAACACTTTTGATGTTCAATCATTGTCGAAGGGTTTTGAATGCATTACAATGTTGCCTTTGCCCCACACCCATGTAAAAGACGACTAAAGTGACACTATTAAATGGTCAATCGACCAAACAATACTGACTAGGAGCAAGTTCTTGCAAGACTTGTACTGACTAATTATCTGGTAAAAAGAAGCTACAAAAATGTTCTTAAAGTGAGTACAAACGTTGTTTTGAGTGAAACAGGTAAGATTGGTGTTTTAATCCTGCAACTTACTAAAGAAATTTCTCTTTAATTAAAGTTAGGTTTTTGTCAATATTTGTCTGTTCTTTGTTGTTTTCGGCGGGGAGTTTTAACTTGGTACAATTTGTTGTCGATTGTTGAAACTCTGAAGTTGTTTGTTGCCAGAAATATAACTTGTATTTTTGTGTAGTGAAGTGTGTGTACTTTTCTACTATTTAAATCAGCTTATTCATCTAAAAGTTAACATTCATTTCATTTCGTTGGCATACAAGTTTTGTTTTAATTGTTCAAAGACGTTCACAACATTTGTTCGATTGAACTTCGCTGAGGGTTGTCGGTGAACGAAGTTCGGTTACTAGAAGCGCTAATCCATGGTTAAACTTAAAGTTTTGAGTGTATATTCTTTGGGCTTCCATTTCGGGTTTCTGTTCTTGGATTTCCTCGGAGTGTTTCATCAATATTTCACAAACTCTGTGTTCTTAAATAAAGAAATTTAGTATAAAGTTTCACTTAATCCTTGGTTAAAATTAACCCACTATCGAAAAACCGCGGCCGATTGTGCCGCAAATTGTTATCGCACAGTTTCGATGCTTGTCTAATTAAGTCTTTATGACAAGCTCCTGGCAAATATTTGCTTGTGTATGTTTATCCAAATGAGTTTAATATCGTTGGACAAGTTAATCTGCTAGTGCATGATTATATCTATTGTACACTGTTTGCACATAAGTAAATAGATTGCCCTGGATTTAAAACTTGTCAGCGATCGGCTAGGTGGGCTACACGGATAGAATAGTGATTATTCACCTGTGATTCTCAGGGTATTTCACCACAATCTTGATTTGCATGTCCGGGGCAAGTGTCGTCACACATTGCATGAAAACGCATATTCCTTCAACGTCCTCCGTTTTGCAAGCGGTGCCGGTATTTTGACCATTGCAATCTGCAACTGTTGAAGACTCACCACGGCTTAACAAAGATGAAACCACAAAACAGAGAACAGCAGATTTATAAAACCTTCTCATAAGGAAAGGAAATTGGCTTGATTGGAGCGTTATGCTCATCGCTGCAAGTGACGCCATTACGGGCCGGTATTCACCCTCGGTGGGCGGCTTGATATGGAGTGATAGCGACTGAACAATTTCAAGTGTTGATGTTGTTTCTGTCGGTCAAAGTTCCTGGATTTGTTAATTTGTTTTCGTCCAGTTATTATTGGCTTATATCAAACTGCAAAGTTCAAACTGTTTAAGAATGGACAAAGAAAAATTTTACCGGCAGGAGTGGGGAAGGACACCATAATGTCAAAGTGAAGGGGGAGGGGGTGCAATCAAAGCTAAACTTGAAACTCGTACAAATAACATGTCAAACAATATCCCAGATAAGTCACTCTGTTAAAAAGAAACGATATAGTTTTGATTTGAATTTAAAAATTCTTATAAAAAAGCAGTCAAAGTCATACCAACCCACAAAATAATAACTGTGGTTTTGATATTTTACTCTCACACATTCCTGTCGCGTTTTCGTCAGAGTACTCCCCTGGATTTTGGGATGACAGAACTCAAACCAACTTGAAAATACAAACATAATTTTAACAAAACCATTCGAAACAAGTTTTATATGAAGTTCTTAAATGTTTTTTCGCTTGGTAGAGTCTTCATTTGGGCAAGTCGTGGCTGGTCCAATTGTCCTGCCGAAAGCTTGTTAAAAAGAACGAACGCAACGCAACAAACAGAATAACTGAGATCGTGGAGAAGAAGAAACACAGCAAGAAGATAAATGTTTTTTCATGTCCAAGGCCGGTTTATTAGATCAAAAGACCATGTGCAAGCTGATCCATATTGCGAGAAAAGAGACGAAACAGTATCAACTGTAAGAGACCCAGAACTCTCGGCACTCATATACCTTGCTCATATATACTTCACACTAAACATGATTATATCAAACTTGTTCGATATCGACTTAAAACTGTTGGTACTATCACGTGTTGACAGGAGTTATCACGGGCTCTAAAAGAAGCATTTGAATGTTGAAACGATAAAGCGATTTAGTTTGTTTATACAGGTTTAATCCAGTTTGTATAGTTAAATTGTCAAGTTGTTTTTCACTCTCGAGTAACCGAAACTGTTTAGTGAGGTAGTAGGGATGCGGCATAAGACTGCAGATGTGTAGCTGTAATGTAGTGTTTGGATTTATTAGACAACCTCGTTTTATTTTCAGAGATGCTTGTTTTCCCTTCACACTTTGTCCCGTGAAGTTGGTGTGAATTTGATTAAGTTAAGGTTTTAAAAAAACAAACGAAACAAAAGAGCTAATTAGTCAAATTAAGATCAAACTGAGATTGTAAGATTATAGAAACAAATCAAATAGCTTCACAAGAAATCAAGATTTGAACTAGGATAAGAAGTATCGTAAAACGATTGAAAATGTAACGAATTTAACTGAAAAAAAGAAACGTGTTATACATTGTTTGTCACATTATCTGTCTATTCTAGATGTGATCAGCGGGTCGTCCCTAACAAAAATGTGACGCCTGATTTCATGGGGCGGGGAAGGGGAAGGGGGAGTTGGTGGAATAAAAAATCAGGGCTTGTACGTCCAGAAACGTTAGGGGAAATGTATGGGAAAATGAAAAATATTTAAACTAAAACATTTGCAGCCCATGGTAAACCTAGAAAACTATAATTTTCTTGCCATTTCGATAACTGTTTCCCTCTATCTGCTCTCCTTCCGTCAAAATTTCATTTTCAGTCAGTTGTAATTTGATATGCAATGTGCTTCTGATAGCAAAAAAAAAAATTCGAACCTTTTCCCATCATTCATTAATATTTATTTCCTCCTGGAGACCAACATTGCTTTAGAGCGGTTATATGAAGTAGAAAGCAATTGCCTTCTTTGTGCTGCAGAGGAGGTTGGTCGTGGCTCGCAGGGGCTCACGGTCATGGGCAATTTGCTTTAGCTGGTTCATTGCAAAGACTCTCTCATACTATAATCCACTTTCTCAATCATGCGCAGAGCAACTTTACGGCGCTTCAGTTGGCAGGCTACACATATTAGAAACATGGCATATGGTGTTAAGAAAGAAACAAGATCGATTGTTTTCGAAAGAAGGCAGAAAATAAACCTCAAATATGTCAGAGAATGATGTAAACGGGGGTTGTGACCACCAGTAAAACCGTTACTTTGCTCTGCGCATGATTGAGAAAGTGGCTTATATGAGTATTGTCCTTGCCGACTGTACCTAGAACCAACTATATTGCATGTGTCATCTCTTTCATAAAGAAGATATCAAACAAGATTACAATGTAACTAGAAATTTACAAGTGAGCGAAAATCGTGCAGCTGAGAAAAGCCATGGGCCGGAAACATCACTCAAGACGCCCTGCAGAGAGTATAAACTATAGACACCTCTTTCATTACTACGGACAACTCGAAATTTCGTTACCAATCATCAAGGTCCTTGGAATGTTTTGTTATTTCGCCTGGCTTATTCATAAAAGATATTTCTAAATTCTTACATAGAAACAATTTGCCATACCATCCCTTTTTCCCTTTTTCCCTTCCTTTCAGTAGTGTGGTAAAAACTGTATGAATAACTAAATAAATAAACAAACAAACAATCAAACAAACAAACAAACAAATAAATAAATAAATAAATAAATGAGCGAATGAATGAATGAATGAATGAATGAATGAATGAATGAATGAATGAATGAATGAATGAATGAATGAATGAATGACAAATAAACTCAAAAAGTAGTCATTACACCCACACAAGACGTAGTCAGTATAACCAGATAGTTTAGTTTCCACAATTTCTGGCTTTGTGTACGATGGACACAATCAAGTTTGTCCTCAAAGCTGGTTTTGTGAAGTTCGTTAACGTTGCGGCGGTTCAAAACAGAAACCTGTGCTGGCAAATGTTCCGGCGAGGTCTTTTGCAATCAAAAACAAAATAAAGAACATCAAAAGCAACTGCAGCTCGGGACCCAAAACTTGCAAAACTGTTTTACCTCATTAGTATTCGGAACCAACGAAAGGATTGCCTCTCTTGAAGGCTTGAAAAAGACCTACATGGAACATAAAATTGTCAGTACTTAGTCGACCTTGGATGACCAGACTGCAATGAGACCATACTAACAAGTTTATTCGCCTCAATTGGGGGTAAATATGCCACTGCGCAACAAAACATCGCCTGTCTCCTTATCATGATCTTTACATCACATTTCACGTGTCACTTGTTTGCTTTCGGGAGTTTCGCAAACTTTACCGGCGCAAATGGCTTCTTTTAATTAATACAGGAGCTGTTTTCTGCAATCCACTCATGTGTACAGTTCACCTTTGTCTCTGAACAATGAACTTCGGGTATAACTACCTGTTTATCAAAACCCTGTAACGAAACCAACAGTCTCTTGTTAGAACATTCAGAAGTGAAAAGATCAGAGTACGAGAGGTCAGTTTCATTAAAACAGACCTTACTGACATGGTGCATATGGTGCGAGCATTTTTGCCCGCCTGTAAGAAATCTTATTTAGCCTCGACGCTTTAACACTGTGACTGAAGTCTGGAGTCTTTCAAAAATCGGTCCTTCCACTGCGCAGTGAAGTCGCAAACTGATTTTCGGTTTTTTTTGGTCCCACGTGATTTATGGTCAAGTAAAACGTGCGCTCAGTTTTATTTTATCATCGAAATTCTGGGTCAATAGTCCGCTGTTGGTCTAGTCCCAGGTTTGTTTTCCTAGTTACCACTGTTGCAATGACCACAGACTCATTTCTACGGCATCAGCCTCGACTTGGTGAACATTTTTCAATGTTAAAACATCAAGTCGAGGCTAACGCTGTGAAAAGGAATGTGTCATCAGCGGTATCTACGAATGCAAAACTCTCTATTGGCTACAGAATTTTTGCACTGTCACTAACAGTGTAAAGTCTAGTCATTTGGTTCTGCAATGCGGAATCTACTCCAATTAGGAATTGTTTCCAACAGCCGATTGGTACCGTCAGCATATCGACAATTACTCCACCTGCTCGGGAAGTTTGCCTCGATAATCGAGGACGACTTCGGTCCATAACATAACATAACTTTATTATTTCTATAGCGCAAAATCCATGCATATATGATCTAATGCGCTTTACATTAATAG
>JAOBYE010147221.1:0-15255 GCA_025403585.1 Parazoanthus swiftii | reverse complement strand
GAGACAATAAATGGGTGAGTTGTTAACAGTATTACAGCTGTTGTTTGGATACAACAAATGAGTCAGTTACGTTGTTAACGCTGGTATAGCTGTTGGCAGGAGACAGTAAATGTTTTAGTTGTTAACAGTATTACAGCTGTTGAATGGATACAGCAAGTGAGTGTGTTACGTTGTTAACACTGGTTCAGCTGTTGACTGGAGGCAACAAGTGGTTGAGTTATTAACAGTATTACAGTTGTTAAATGGATACAACGACTGAGTGGATTACATTGTTAACACTGGTTCAGTTGTTGGCAGGAGACAAAAAATGGTTGAATTGTTAGCAGTGTTGCATTCATAGTATCCTTGTAATATTGATTACTATTGATATTTGTTTTTGTGTTTGATACTGAGATTAAAGTAATTTCCCAGCGAATTTTTTCATTAGTTTGGGCTGTCTATTTATTTTGTTTGATTTGTAAATTTTTTGGGTGGAATAGCGCAGCATGGTTCTCAATGTTCCTTTCTATTCCTTCCACCCTGCATCAATTTTACTTTCGTTATTACATGTTTTTGTAACTACGTTTTACCTTTTTAACTATTACTTATGTACATATGCTTTGAAAAAGAATTAAATGAAAAGAAAGATAAAGAAATCGCTTATGAATCAAACCTATAGATGAAAGTTTCAGAACCACGAAAGAAAGTTGTCAATAGTCAGAAAACTTAGCCGTCTTTTAATGTGAGAAGCAAAGATTTTCCACTGAAGGTCCTCTAAATTTTTTGGTTGGGTTGTGTTTCATCTTTACGGAAAGTTTAAAAAATCTATTTCAGGAATTTTTGACGATGTTTCCAGAACAAGTGATATGGCTTTTTCTGTTGAAGGTAAGATCAGAAAACAGGTCTATTTATACTTTGTTTACCAATATAAAGCTCTCGTTAATCTCAATATTATAGCAGCATACGGATCCTCAGATAGGCGCAATCCAGTTAGCAGCTAAGGGACTGTAAATCAAAATCTTGACTGAGATTGTGAATAACTATGACATACTCTAACATTCATAGTTTATTGCAGAGTTATTTACCAAATGAATCCTCCTCTCTTCTGTGACACATTCTCTTGCTCCTCTTCATGAGATAGTGTGACAAAGTTCGTACAAATAAAGTCATGTGCTACAAAACTTGCGTCCTAACTTTTTGGTGGCAAAGAAAATATGCCGCATTTGACATGCGCTGGCGTGTACGACTTGTTAAAGAAAATGTGCTAAATGAATTTTTTGAAGACTAGTGCACGAAAAACAGCTTAAAAATTAGTGCTCTCCCGTGTTCTTTATTTGTTCCTCCACTCACCGAACTTTGTTATTAGCGTAAGCTAAGGACATTTTTCATGGAAATATGCTCCCCCGTTTACACACATGTTTCGGCAAAAAATGTTTCACGGAAATGTGCTTGTGTGTACGAGGCTTTAAGAGTGTTTTCATTTACTGGGACAAAGTGCGTGTTCGTGTTTCTTCCCGCCATAACCCACCAACGTCCCGCGGCTTTTACGTGCTAGAACGGCTGAAATTAGTAGCTCTAGTCCATAAGCAGGGCAAGCCTGGCCTAACGGAACTAGCGTCCAATTGTCCTTTGCAGAAGCAGGCATATCTCATTTGGTTAGTGCGCGGTCTTCGGAGCTGGAGGTCCCCGGTTCGATCCTCGGTGACTCCAACGTCTGTTTCAACTTTCTTCTGATCCGTGTAGCTTTAGCTTTAAATACCCGTAAAACGGAGCACTGACAGAGGAAGGGGGATAAAGTGCGCACCGAGGGACAACAAATTTATCAGTAAATTACTGTCACGTGTTACCCTCGTTAAATAAAGCCGCTTTGCCTTTACCTTTTATAGTCGTCACGTTCCATTTGAGAACCGTCCGGTTGCACCAGCTTGGGCTTGTCAAATGCAAAGCGCCCTTACAGAATTTCTTCACTAAGAAGAAGGGTTGAACTTTACAGTTACGCTTTGTTAGAGACTATGGCACCACGTGTTTTTTTTGTATCTACAATTATACCTTTAATTAAGAATGTTCTTTTAAAGCATGTTTCCAGTTAGGGTATTAATTACCTACCTTCTGTTTGACAGATTCCGATGGGGTTTGCTTCGTTCCAGCCTTTAATGGTTTACAGGTAAGCAATTTGTCATTGACCCGTAACTTATTCCGGTATCGTTAACCGACCTCCTTCAGTGTCAATTCCACTCCACCCTTAACAGAAGGAAACGCTTCTGTTTGCATAAAAATTCGAGCTAACGCTGAAAAGCCCTTGAAATTAAGACTATAATCAGTACCTTGACCAATTCTACTTACGTATCCTATTTAGAATGTCTTTGTGTGAGGGGGGGGGGAAATACTCTTGGCTATAGCTATTGGAAATATTTTGTTTTTCTATATAACACTGATATAATAGGTTCAGTGTTGGTTAATGGATAGGAACGATGGATAATAGATGACAGATATGGCTAAGGCCATATGTAGCTTTGCACGTCTGTGAAGAGGAGGGCAGTGACAAATTTTGAAGCATTAAAATGCTTCTTCACGTTTTTGAAGCGACTTTTTTAAAAATTCACTGGAAACCTTTGTTGTTGTTTTTGTCCTAAAATTGACTAGTTCATTTGTTTTAGAGTGAAAAGATTACAGTCTGTCTTTCCTATTGCCAGGCACCTGTCAATGATAACACGGCCTGTGTGTCGCTAATGGGAATCAAGCAATCCACGACAAAGGCACACATTATGAGGGCCATCCTGGAATCCATTGCTTTTAGGCAAGTATTTCTTGTTTTTAGGAACTGTTCCAAATGTTTATAGCGAGTCAATGAATCAGCTCTTCGCGGGATTATATTTGTTCAAAAAGCTTTACTTTTTGTTTGAGCAGGCGGAAGGAAATTTGCGCCTCGAAAAACTTGGCTTGTCCTTAAATTTTAGAGTCGTATTGGGTTTTTAAAGTTTTTTCTAAGTTGACTTAGAACCTTGTAACAGCTTATAATAGTAACAATACTTAATCTGGAAGCTCCTCTAACCGAAGTGGTTTTCAGGAAGGTTTAGAAAGAAGGTAACTTCCAAAACAATATTGTTATTTGTTTAGAGTCGGTTGCTAGTTAATCAGGTAGGCCGCACACAGAGATCACTACCGTTAAGACGTTGAATACCACTAACCATCGATCTGTGGGCATTAGAAAGAACTACCGCCTGTATATAAATACGGACAGAAGCTCAAAATCGTTTGAGCTTCCGTTACGAATTGTATGACCAACCTAACATTGACTCTGAAGATGACTTCCACACAGGTTGTCGAAACGTCAGTCATAACCAACAACTGTCCTCCTCAGGAATACATTCAATCGGACGATCAACAAATTACATCAATTGACCAACCAATCGACTTACCTGGGATCAAACATCCCACTGTATTTACTATTTTAATAGTAACATTTGAATAAGTAATTTAGAGAAACTTTGAGATTGATTTAGATTGTTGTTAAATAAAGCCTGTTGTTATTAAAGCTTAGAATTTGCTCATTGACCGCCTTGCTGCTGCGCTCTTTTCAGGTTTTTGCAATTATACGAGACGGCCATGGAAGAAACGCACGTTCCGGTCGTATCTTCAATAAAGTAAGTTGTATCATTGACATGGACCAGTTAGTTACTAGGTGTAAAATTCGGTGAAAAGTAAATCGTCCTCTTCGTCGTCCTTCTCTTTCTCTTCTTTGTACTCCTCCTCCCCTTCCTCCTATTCCTTCTCCTCCTCTTCCTTCTTCTCCTCTTCCTCCTCTTCCTTCTCCTCCTCTTCTTCTCCTCCTCTTCCTCCTGTTATTCCCCATCCTACTCCTACATGTATTCCTCCTCCTCCTCCTCCTATTCCCTATCCTGCTCCTATATGTCCTCCTCCTCTTTCTTTTCATTCTCTTCTTCTTTCTCATCTTCTTCCTTCTCCTCCTTTTCCTCTTCTTTTTCCTCTTCCTTCTCCTCCTCCTATTTCCTATCCTGCTCCTATATGTCCTCCTCTTCCTCCTCCTCTTCTTTCTTCTCATTCTCTTCTTTCTTCTCCTCTTCTTCCTTCTCCTCTTCCTTTTCCTCCTATTCCTTCTCCTCCTCTTCCTTCCCCTTCTCCTTCTCCTCCTATTTCCTATCCTGCTTCCATATGTCCTCTTCCTCCTCCTCCTCTTTTTTTCCATTCTCTTCTTTCTTCTCCTCTTCTTCCTACTCCTTCTCCTCTCCTTTTCCTCCTATTCCTTCTCTACCTCTTTCTCCTTCTCCTCCTCCTCCTATTTCCTATCCTGCTCCCATATGTCCTCCTCCTCCTCATCTTTCTTTTCATTCTCTTCTTCCTTCTCTTCTTCTTCCTACTCCTTCTCCTTCCGCTCTTCCCTCTCCTCCTCCTTCGCCTCTTTCTTTTCCTCCTTCTCCTCTTCCTTTTCTTCTTTATTCCCCTCTTCCTTCCCCTCATATTCCTTCTCCTCATCTTCCTTCTCCTCCTCTTCCTCCTCCTCCTCTTCTTCCTATTCTGCTCTTATATGTCCTCCTCCTCCTTTTCTTTCTTCTCATTCTCTTCTTCCTTCTCCTCTTCTTCCTACTCCTCTTCCTTTTCCTCCTCTTCCTTTCTCTCCCATTCCTTCTCCTCCTCCTATTCCCTTTCCTACTCCTACATGTACTCTTCCTCCTCTTCCCCTTTCTTCTTGTCCTCTTCTTTCTTCTCCTTCTCCTCTTTCTATTCCTTCTCCTCCTCCTCCTTCTCCTCTTCTTCCTCCTCCTCCTCTTCCTCTTCCTCCTCTTCATTCTCCTCCTCCTTCATTTTGTTCTTCTTTTTGTTTTTGTTTTTGTTATTATTATTGTTGTTATTGTTATTGTTATTATCTTTTATTTTCATTGTTATTGTTTTATGAAAATAGCAAAATCCTTCAAAAGCGCCCTGGAACAAAAGCTGCTAAAATAAATTATTTATTGTTCATTAAGTGTGTTAGATTTCGCTTTATTATTGTTATTATTATTATTATTATTATTATTATTATTGTTATTGTTATTATTATTAGTAGTAGTAGTACTTTTATTATTAAATTTTTGTAATGTATTATTTTTGATGGGTAAGTACCACCAAAAAGAGAATCGCTTAAAATTTAAATCAGAGTCAAACTCTTTGCTTACAATTGTGTAGTAAGCTTCTTTGTTGATTTTGTTTGCGTTTGTAGAGCGGACGGCGGAGTATGCAACAACAACTTTGTGATGGAGCTAACGAGCAGCTTGTCCGGCCAAACAATAGACAGACCGGCCCATACTGACATGTCTGTCTTGGGTGCGGCCTTCCTGGCGGGACTGGCCACTGGTAAGCGAACCCTCCTGAAAGCGTTAACCCACTAAATTAAAGGCGATGTTTTGGACCTTAGGCCTGACTTTTAAGTATTCCGCTTGGAAAGTGGCTGGGATATAGCCGCTGGCCCAATTCATTTGGAGAGGACAGTTTTGCTGTTTTAGTATTTCTAGTGACCATTTTTTCCCGAAATAACGCTCAGGTATGTTGCGGAGAGATAATAAATATACCAATTAAAAGAAGAAAAGCGCAGTACTGACTAAAACTGAAGCGTTTTAAGAGAATTTCAGTTAAAATTAGGTCAAGAGAAATTTTCATTGTTTATACCGGTAAGTAAAAATTGGTATTTGGTCAGTGAAAAGTAAGAAAAAATCAAGAAGATTTTTTTACTTTAATAGTGTGAAATCTGCACGCTGTTGCTACCCGGTTTGCCGGGGGGGCATCTTTTTAAAACCTCGCTATCTTCGTTATTGTGACGCGTGTTTATGTAGGAAGGGAGACATTAAAATTGTTTGCATATAAAATGAATCTTTAAAGGATAGCCTTTGAATATAACAACTTGTTTTGTAGTAGTTAAACACACGACCCCAGAAGCTGCAGCAAGCTTTAGTTTTAGCGTGTTTAAGTAAAGGTATATTATTTTGTTGTTTTCACAGGAGTATGGAAGACGCACGATGAGCTGAAAGCAATCCGCTGTACACAGGCGTTATTCCAGCCAAAGATCTCAATCAAAGACAAATACACACAACACTTTGAAAAGTGGAAAGAAGCAGTCGAGAAAAGCCGCAACTGGTACAAGAAATAGATCTCAACAGGATCCAATACACCGAGCAGTGCTGTTGGTCTTTCCTTTCAAAATTCAAGCCCACTGACTTCTCTTGAAGAGGAGAATGGACAAGGCGAGTGCAGTGATCCAGTACTGGGAACTGTTATTGGCAACTGCAACTTTGACTAGACCTAACTGTGAACGCCTTTTCCCAGTATTTTTTTTTTACACCGTGGTGTTGGCCGGATTCGCTCAGTCGCAAAGTAGCTTGCTCAGAGCCCCAGATCGGATGTCCAACGTCTTTCGCGTTTTGCTTGTGTTTCGTTTTCATCAGGTCAATGAAAAGACTAAAAATAATTCGCTGCATATGCAGTCCATAATTAATAATTAAACTCAAGTTAATGATCGTTTATTTCTACCTACGAGAACTAAAGATGCACGCAAAGGATGCTGGTACTCTGATCTGGGCTTTTTGTTTGGCTGCATTCTGTCGCTGAGAATGATCAATTAGTTATGCCTTTGCTATCAGTGCTTTGACAGGTTTCAGATGTTCTGATACTTACAGTTAAAAAAAAATTTTTTTACGTATTTATAGCAGTTGTTGAAGAGAAACCGCATTATCAACCCATTACTTTTAAATATTGGAAAAGCATTTGTGGTACACTTCACTTACTGTGAAAACTCGTGTGTATGAACCTAGGTTAGCATAAACAGGTTTTTTATACTTTCAGATGTATTTATAAGGCATCTGTAGGAAAATTTAAGATGTCAGGTACTAATAAGGGTACTTTAAGAATATTGAAAGGGCAAAAAGAGACGACACTTGTAACAATGTTTCCAGTAGTGTAGCAGTTCACAGTGTACCATTTAATGGGTCTGTGTATGATATTAATATATATCAGGTGTCACTTTGTGTCTACCTCAACAGTAATGCTTAATTGTCAAATTCAAGGGGAAATCTTGAAAATGACTCTGCGTGAAAACCCGTTCAGATATGTGGTTAACAATGTTCTTATACATTGGGTGCATAAATTTAAATTTTTAGCCTAAGTTTTTTATCTTTGGGGGTTCTTGCACGCGGGTTTTATGCTGTATTCTAAACAGTTACCATCGCCAAATATTGTTTTTAAACCCGGCCTTGTCATTTCTTCTGAATTTAGCACTTTTGCTGTGCGTTTTACTAAAACGGCCGGCCGGGAAGTGAACGTACAGTTCAATTTTTAAGTTTAGACTGCTTTTATACAAGAAATCGATTTTATGATTGTACTGTTTCACATGCAAAGTTATTTATGATTGGTTGATATATACTTCGGGCAATCCAGAGAGTTTTAGCATTTGTATTTTTTTAAAATTTAGGAAATAGTACTGTGTGTGATTTTGGACGTGTTTTATGTATTGAAGCTGAGAGTCAGTTGAAATGTCAGTATTAAAAATGAGAAATTAAAGGCTAAGTCGTCGTTTATATCTCGGTGTACAAAAGTAGTTGTTGCTATGCTAATTGCAGACCTTCCTAGTATACCGCAATCCGCGTGAAATTCCCGTCGGCATTTCTCAATCAGTTCTATTTGCACCCTGTTCCACCACTTCCATGTTTGAATCAATTATGAAAGACACATATCCTCACTGATTTCGATTTCTTTCTCCTCAAAGATATGCAATTTAAGCAATTTTGACCCCTATTTTTCTCAAAACAATAATGATGCCCTTGTTTCTTTTTGGGAGTAAAAGTAGCGGATAGCGTCACTCGTTATTTGCTTTGCGTTCCCTTGTTTCGCTGTACTGTACTGTACCGTGCCGTGCTGCATTGTTTCGTGCTGTGCCATAACGAACTTGCTGTGCTGTGTTGTTCTGTTCCGTGCTGTGCGGTGCCGTGCCGTGCCGTGCCGTGCGGTACTGTTCCGTGCTGTGCCAAGCCGAACTTGCCGTGCCATGCTGTGCTGTACTGTGTCGTGCCGTGCCGTACTGTACTATTCCGTGCTGTGCCAAGCGAAATTTGCCGTGCCATGCTGTGCTGTGCTGTGTCGTGTCGTACTGTACTGCTTCGTGTTGTGCCAAGCCGAACTTGCCGTGCCATGCTGTGCTGTGCTGTGTCGTGCCGTGCTGTACTGTTCCGTGCTGTGCCAAGCGGAACTTGCCGTGCCATGCTGTGCTGTGCTGTACTGTGTCGTGCCGTACTGTACTGCTTCGTGCTGTGCCAAGCCGAACTTGCCATGGCATGCTGTGCTGTGCCGTACTGTGTCGTGCCGTGCCGTGCCGTGCCGTGCTGTGCTGTACTGTTCCGTGCTGTGCCATGCCGAAATTGCCGTGCCATGATGTACGGTGCTGTTCTGTTCCGTGCTGTGCTTTTCCGTGCCGTGCCGTGCTATACCGTGCTGTGCTGCGCTTTGCTTCCTTGATAATGATAACGCCGGTAACTGAACTTAAAGAAATAAGCCTCTACTATAAACAGTAATGAAGATCAAGTTGACGTCACTGGCTCGTACGTTAACCGGCAGCTTTCGTTTGCCAGTCACGTACAGCGTCACTTTTTGCATGCACCATGTAGCAGCGCGCTTGATTAAAAACACGCCACCCGAGTTGCCAATTATTTCCCTTCCCAAGTCTAGCCGTTGACTCACGAATGGTGTGTATCTAAAAGCACAAAACTCAGAAACTGGTTGATGATGAAAAAGAACTGAAGAAAGTTATCAAAAACAATTAAAAGTAAAACCAGGTTTGTACATCGAATATTAAAAGTCTTAAAACTCTCGGTATAGCTGTATGTTATTAATACTGTTATTATTATCATTATTATTATTATTATTATTATTATTACTACTATTATTATTATATTTATGTTCTTATTTTTCACATCAGTTTCTCTACGAACCACAGGCGTCGTTTATACGGCTAATACAAAAGTGTTTTATTTTAAAACGTGGTCATAAATTTTGACACTGTCCGAGAATAATTAACTCATTGATAAATCGATGGGCCGCGCAGTGAACCTGTCGGTAAGGTAGTCGGGCTTTTGTTAGGACACCTCCATCAACATGTCTCACGAAACCATTTTGACAATTATAAAGGCCAACCCCTCTGACAAAAAAAATAAACTGTAGTTAGAAGTTGTTAGTTTTTCGATCAAGATTGGCTGCCTCGATCCGTCCAGTTAGAAGACTATAAGTTTAGACCTCATTAAGTTTTACGTGTTTCGTGACTTCGGGGTTTTTGTGTGTGTGGAGGGATGAGATGTTTTGATCAGTGCACGAATAGAAACTGGCAAACTTCATTCCGTGACTAAATTGAAATTTAAAAAAAAAAGGGTGCCATGAAGGAAATTACGTATGTATCAATTATTCAAAAACATTTATCCTCGCAAACCGAGTGCTTCCGCGAAACACGGAACTGTCGTCAATTCAAAAACAAACTAAAGAGACATCCTATTTCAACCGACTCACTTATGAATGTGACGGGAAAAGGAAAGTGCAGGGAGTGAAGACTGACAGCCGACCGGCCGACGGTTCCCGGATAATACAACCGAGGTATTCTTTTACTCTGCTTCCATCACGCTTCTTTTTAAAACATTATAACTACAAACTAAGAAGACGTTCAGGAGTCTATGAAGAATCATTTCATACTTGACCTTTCGTGAACTACCAAAACTTTAACACAATATAATTAGTTTTCTGGAAAATCCTATTCCGGCTGGACGCCGGCGTCACGAGTTGTACTTCCGCCGTTCCGGCCGGATAAAACGAAACTCCGGCCATGCCGCCTTTCCTGAATCAGTATCAACATTATTGGTAACTTTATTTCTCTCATCACAAGTACTTCGCTTTTTAATATTTTACAATATTTTTAATTAAAACAAATCACTAAGTATTGAATGGAGAATGAAGCCAGTTGAAAAGCAATCACTTGACAGAGTTCTGCCCAGTCTCGTTTTTGTCACGCACACACTTGGTCTGAGTTACCTCGTTGCATTGTGGGAGTTAGTCACGTGTGCCGTATAGCGAGATCTGATAGGCTGGGAAAGGTGTAGTTGTGTTTGCAGGCGAAGCGTGGCTGCTTCTCTCTCTCCCCTCCCGCAGTGGATGAGTTGGTCGTGGATTGCAATGAATTTTTACAATGAATTGCTGAGTTTTGAGACTACTGTGTACCAGTTGAGGAATTCCAGGTGCATTCTTGGGAACTATGCTTTTTCACTTTGAAGGTGTTCGCTGAGAAACAAGTGACTGGAGGGATTTGCAGCCATATTCAACTTGCTATCCGCTCAAGCTTTTGTTATTGTTGTGAGCGTGAAATTGAATTCTGTCAGCCGACCTGCCGACGTAAAAATTGTACGCTGTATTGTTGGCCTTAGATTTTGTGGAGTTCTAAACTTGGAGCAAATGCTCGATGGTTTCGCAAGTTGAAGTCCTGAGTGACCGAGAAAAGGAGTTGCTGTCGAATTATGATAGGTACACAATGAGAAAGTTCAGTTCACATTTTTGCAAGTCAGTTTGCTTTTCACTGGCCTAACATGACCTTCAACTTAATTGCAGCCGAGTATTTGGTTTTCTGCGACTACAGGACCCCATTTGCGATCCATCTCTGCCCAATCTAACACATCAGTCACTTCTGCGTAAGGTAAGGATTTAAATTTTTTATCCTTTGCTTCTGGACGCGGACAAGTTATCAAACCCATACAGTCTGAGATTTATACGAGTTGACTTGACTCTGATCCACGGAATATTAATCAGAAACTGTGTTTGTTGCACTGAAGAATTCGGCTTTGGAATTTAAATCAAGGGCCTTGTGGTATCCCAGACTGGAACAAGATACAAAGTTGTAATGCTTTGTATTTTTTCTTTAGGGAGTCCGTTTCTTCGAAGAGGAATTACAGCGCGATAGCAGACGAGTCCATCCCACCGTCTACTGCAGACTGGGGCATTATCACCTGTTGCTCGAAGAGTTCTCAAAAGGTATTTTTTTAAATATAACAGAATCCATATCTGGTCTCGCGACGGAAATAACCCAAATGACTCGTCCAAGTTTAGCTCGTTTTTCAGATGCGTTTTATTAAGCAACGGAAGTTTTTCTGACATAAAATTAGCTACTGGAAATATTCCATTTGTAGAGGTTGGCGACTGGTATCACTTAAGCTTACGAGGGGATTTTTGTCCATTGTACAAAAACTTACTGTTCCCCTATTTTGGATTTTTACAACAGCTCTTTCGGCTTATCAGAAGTTCTACAGCCTTCAGCAAGTGGATTATTGGAAGGTAAATGTAGCGATTATTCTTGAAGTAGACCTAGATATTCTTTCAAGGTTGTAAGTCGTTTTAGCTGTTCTCCACCGAATAAGTCGTCAAGTAAACGTGTTGCTCCCACACTAGCTTAGAGTTGCGACTCATGTCAAGCAGCAAGGAAACATGTTTCTCTGTGTCTTTTTCTGAAACGAATTATCGTGAAATCAGTAACCATCAAATAACTGTTTCTATCACAAGTTTTGGTGTCGTTATGTTGAAGTCTGTAGGCCTGTTGCTGTTTGGTTTTTGCAAAGTTCTTTGCTACAATAAGATACATCAACCCGAAAACCATGGTTATAGCAATGACTTACAAAAACATGAAATTCAATACATTGTAAGCAGTGACTTTTTAATAATATGGGCAGTCGAATGAGCTGGGCAGCATCCGGAAAGAAAAATTGACAGTATCCAATCTCTTTGGGTGTTGATATTATTTTATTCACTTACTGAACAATGTGAGACAAAGACTGAGTTTACATTAATTATTGAAGAACTTTCGTTCTTGCTGACGGTTAGGTTCTCAACAAAATTTAGACAACCAGGATTTGTATTTTGGGAAACGTTTCGAGAAAAACAGTTGTGGGTGATTATATGATGTCAGTGGAGTCTTTTTAGGTGATTTAGAGATTCAGAGCTGAACAGCATGTCTGTACTTCAAAACTTCCTTTGCTGAACATCTCACTGACATATTTTCTTATATCACAATCCACAGACAGAGTGTCTATGGATTGGATATTTTTGCTCTACTGTGTTGGTTTTAAAATATCATTGATTGGTCTTTGGGGGTTTTCCCTGCTTATCCCAGCCAGTATCTTATCCTTTTTTGCTAAAGAATGTAAATAGTAGGTGATCACAAGCTCTGGTACAATATCATTCCAAATTCATTTTTTTGCATTTTTTTGGAAAAAAAGGGTTATAGTGGTGGATTCCAACCAGCCGCTCTATAATTTGTGTCAACTTATAATAGGTTAATCTCTTGAATTATATTATTTACCAGACAGCGTTATAATTAAGCAGTTAAAAGTTTTACTTGTAATTTGATGTTTGCATTGAAAAATTGAAAAAAGGGCAAACTAGATATAAATCCCTCAGCTGCATTAAATCAAAAAAGTTAACAGCAGATATCAGAAGTTCTTTGTTGGATTGATAATACATGTAGGACATTACAGTATGTATGGATAATAAAAGCATATATACAGTACAACGTCTTTCAAACTTGTTACAATATTTGAATTTATTGATAAGAATTTATTTGAGCGATAATGAAACACAAACATCTAAGAGTAAAGATATTATGGTTCCGTAATGGTGTCAAGCCAACAAGTTATGGTAACTATACCTAAAATATGATGTTAGCATGAATTCATTTCATTATATCTTCAGATTTATTGTGTAAGTTTTACCATACAGGTTTGCAGAATTTCTCCTTTTACCATTCTAATATACACTCTCACATTTCAACCTCTTCTGTCTCAAAGTGTAGCATCTCTTTGTAACTTACAGTGGATTAACTCTAATTTCTCTTTTTGAAATCAGGATGCACCATTTCTTTATGGTTTAGGAATTGTATACTTCAATTTTGCTGCATACCAGTGGTAAGTTGAAGTCTTTCTTTTAGTATTATTCGTTATTTTGTGTGTAGCCCAACACGTATTGTTCATACTAGAGGCATGATAATTGCAGTCATTTGCACCAGGGACAAAGGCAAAACAGATGAATACATGCAGTTAGTTTGTGTTTGCATTATTTCATTTTAAATTAATCTCCTCGATTCACACTAAAAACTTGTAAGGCAAGCCTAAATGCAAGAACAAGGAATACCCAAGAAACAGGAAATTTTTCTTTTTCTTGTACTCATGATTCCTTCACATTGATGAAGACTTGTGTTTCATTGCAGTTGTATCCCTAGTGTGATCTTGGATTTGTTATTTTTCAAGCAGTGACTGTATGAGAAAAGCAATGATACTAAGGCCAACCAAAATAGTGTCTGTGCCTCCAGTTAGCCAACTTTGCACCAAATTACCAGTGCTGTAATATTTTATTACTCCTTTTGCCATATTTTTTTAAATAACGTTTCTTTCTTCCTGTGAATTTTTTCTAAGTTCAATATCTGCTGTGTTTTTTTGGTACAAGACCAGAAGAATCTTTTCATCCTGTATAAAACCACTACAAGAAAGGGCTTAGACAACCCGTGTGTTCTTAATATTAAAGTTGGGAGGGTACATGTACATGTGGCAAAATTACAAGGTTCCTTGTTGGAGGTGTGAAGTTCAGAAGAATCTAAATATATTTCAAGAATTTAAATTAAAAAAAGTGAAATTACAGCTGTAAGAAATGAAATATTAAATCTGACCAACTGACCAATTTATTTTAAAGGTATGTGACCAGAAGGTTCCAAAGATATTATTTAGTTTGCCTAAAGATTGTTGATGGCATTTCAAAAGAAACCATAGTGCTCCAGAAGTTGAAGGGATCAGAGTTTCTATTTCATTTAATAATATTTTTGTTGATAGTACAAGGAGAAGATAGATGTTGATAGAATTATGAGCTTGGCGGGAATGAAAAGGTTAATGTTATTTCCTTGGTTTCAAGGTCCATCAAGACATTCCAGCAAGTGTTGTATTTAGATCCTGGTTTTAGCTGCTCCAATGAAGTCCACCTTAGGCTTGGGATTATGTTCAAGGCCCAGTGCAACTATGAAGCAAGTGTAAAGGTCTGTATTTTGATAATTAACAATTATCCCACAAACATGCATTGTATATATGCTTTTAGATAGCGGACGAGGTGCAGAGCACCGAGTCAGCTATCATAAGTTCATTTTCAACAAGTGTGAGTGGAATAATTGTTTTATTAAATACCAAACACTGGATAAAAATATCTCAAAGTTTATATCCTACCCAGTCGAGTATTCTGCCATTTTGAGGGAAAATTTTCCCTGACAAAAATGTCAGTTTCCATATTTTATGGACAAACTACAAGATATAGGTCTTAGACGTTAAGTAGAGAGCCAATCAGATTACCAGAAACTCAATATCCAGTGTTATAAGAGTAAATAGTTGTTGACTAAGTGGGAGAACCAGTTCAAGTTCATGAGAACGTACCAAGCAGAGCGATACCTGAAATCTGTGAATGAGAGCTAAATACTTTCTAGTCCAATCCTACTCAATACAAAAGGTTTTTCATCTTGAGAGTAAAAAGAGTGTGTTTCCAGTCAGTAAACCTACAATACCCTTATTCCAGGTTTTCTACCCTTAGAACTTTTGGCTGTGTACATTTTTTTAATCTTTCAGAAAAAAAAAATTGAAAAAAACATGGGAAAGAGAGCATTGCCAAAAAATTAATAGAGATAGTCCCATACCACAGCGTGACGCATTACACTTTTCATTATAAATTAAAGTTTGTTATTCAATCATAGAATAACAGTCCATTTTCATGTATATACAATAAAATATTATTAATGGTGGTTGAACAAATTTTCTTACAGTGCATAATTTCTGCGGATACCAATTAATATAACCATAAATACAATTATTTTTTTTGTTATGCCTCATTAAGACTAGTACCAAAGTATTCAAACTGTTGCAGACTGCAGGAGAAGTGGCCATTGGTAAATTACTATCTGACTTTACTTGTCTTGTAACTGTTTCAAAGGAAAAAGACTATTATTTTGTTTGCATCATAGAATCTCTATGTACACGTATTCATTGAAACTGCTTCTTTATTTCAGCATTTTCATTTGGCCTTGTTGGATTCCAATCCTTGTTCTTTATCGAAAGTTGAAAGTAAGTATCAGATTAGTAACATACCATACAATTCTGAAAATAGCCATAACATAACATAACATAACATAACTTTATTATTTCTATAGCGCAAAATCCATGCATATATGATCTAATGCGCTTT
>JAOBYE010147110.1:0-12606 GCA_025403585.1 Parazoanthus swiftii | reverse complement strand
TTACCTTTTACCTTCTAAGCTTTGTTACCTAATATTGGTATGATTATAACCGGTTGTTTACGTCCTGTTCTAATGTACCCACCTTTACTTTTTACCTTCTTACCTTTGTTATCTATTGTTGGTATGATTTAATACACCAGTTGTTTATGCCGCGTTCTAATGTATCCACCTTTACCTTTTACCTTCTAAGCTTTGTTACCTAATATTGGTATGATTATAACCAGTAGTTTACGTCCTATTCTATTGTATCAACCTTTACCTTTTACTCTCTTACCTATGTTATCTATTATTGGTGTAAGAATATGTTATTTATGCGCTTTACTAGTGTGTCAATCTTTACCTTTTTTACCTATTAACCTTTGTTACTTATCATTGATATGATCATACCCAGTTGTTTATGTCCTGTTCTAGTGTATCAACCTTTCCCTTTTACCCTCCGACCTTTGTTACCTATTATTGTCAATTGAAACTGAAAACGATCTCGCATCTAGGTTTTCTTTCGCCAGCATTCATCCCAACGGTTTAGCCATCCAAAATCGGTTTTGATTTAAGTTCATAAAGTACCCTCGTGTGTCTTTTCTCTGACCTTATCTCTGATCAACCCAATAATGGCAATGAATACCATACCAAAAACCTTATTTTAAAACCTAGTCATCTGAAACGAAGAAGCTGCAATGTGAATGTTTACAATGAGATTACACCAAGTAGGTTAACTACCTTTAAATTACCTGACTCATACGTTTGACAAATCGCAAGTGTATTGTCCGCTTTACTGGCTGACCCAACTCCGTCTCCGTTAAACGCCATCAAAACAATGGAAAAGCTGCGAAGATAGGGAAGGCCTTGCAATATCACGCTGGTTGTTTCAGCGCCGTTTACCGTTACGTTTCCTACGTTCTGACCAATGGTCAAATCCTTCACAACAATGATGTAGCCAAGAATAACGCTATTAACGCAGTACCAATCGATGGGCTCCCACGATGCGTTTAGGTTGACACCCACTTCTGTGTTGGAAAGAGTTACGTTTCGCGGCGGTGCGGTTGGAGCTAAGTCATTGAAAAAAGACTTTCATCAGTTTCTCTTCAATATAGCAAATAGTGAGATATATTACAAAAACATTTTATTCTTGTACAATACGCCGGAACAAACAAATTGCAAACCTTATAGCTTTAAGAAGTGAGCTCTGTTTTATTATCGGATAGAACAAAGTATTCCACGGTGTATGATGGAGAAAATGCAAAGAAAGTGTATGACCTTTTTAGGAAAGTTTTAAGAAACACAACCCAGTCACAACATCTTTATTTTGTGACTTCTAATTCAATAATACAGGCTCGGGATTTCTAAAAGTGCGTGGGGTATGCAGCACAACCTCAAACCTTGCATCATGCAATGAAAGCGGTTTGTGTTTCACAAAAACACTTTTTCCTAACTTCTGTGGTTGCCAAACAGCAAGACTATTGTCACCGTCTAAATATTGGACCTGGTTTACCTCCGTCTTCTGTTCGCACCAACATTGTAGACTCAGTACCAGCTCCAACGCTCGTCATTCCGCTGACCCCTATAATGTAACTCGAACAGGCTCGGAGTCCAATCAGAGTGTAGCTGTCCGTGTCTGGTCCCACGTCTTTGTGCTCTTGGATACTACCATTGGTTGTAGACACCCACGTGACTCTGTATGCTAGGAGGATTCCATTGGTCTTATTGTGCGGTATCGTTCTGCTCCACTGCACGAAGATACTCGTGGAACTCATGTTTTGCAACTTTGTAATAGGTGGACCCTCGGTAGGAACTGTAAGAAAAACAACTTAAATTGATCAGAATTTGCACTATTTCTTAGAGTATTGGCTCAGTTTGAATTACACTGGGCTCCATTTTCAAGGTTTGTACAGCTTTACAACTTAAAAATTATTTTCCATGAATTTGTTTAACATTTCTCATTGAAAGTTATCATGAAGATTGAAACTTGTGAAGATAATGAAAGTTACTCAATTTCACGCGAGGTTGCTGTTTGCTTGACTAGCTGGCCCAAGACATTTTCCATTGGAAATCATCATGACGGTGGAAAGTTGTGCGGAAAGCGAAAGTCACGCAATGTCACGCTAGTTATTGCAGCGCCTTTTACTGTCACGTTTCTTACGTTTTGACAAATCACCAATTGTTAACAATGAAACGTAGCCAACTAAATTAAATTCGACCTTAAAGTTGTTTTACTTTTTTGTCTCATTGTTTGTTTTAGCATTTGGGCACGCTATAAAGCTATAAATGTAGACAAAACGTATAATTAAAGCATGCTATATATCTTCGGTTTCTTAGTTGATCAGAACTTTTCAAGGGAAACAAATTTATCAGGGAAAAAAAAATAAGTCTAGTGAAAACCTTTTTGATATTCATTCGCCGTCTAACTAAGCCTCAAACAGAGAAAAAACGTACAGTAGCAACATGTGATTTGAGAGAAAACTAAAAATAGACTAATTTGTCAAAAAGTGAGGGGGTAACCAGTAAGGTTTGGCTGCTGAGCACTAACAAGCAGATATAACGATATGAATGTGATAAAATAATGTGCTCTACAAGTATCCCAAGTAATATCTTCTGAGCGAAAGCCCTAGAAAGAAAATAGGCCCACACGGAGAAAGGGGAAAAATGTCTGACCCCGGCGGGAATCGATGGGAATCGTGGGTTTGAGTTAGCCCTTTGTTAACAAGGAGCCTAGTACCATTGCCTAAAAATTACAAACTGTGCTATTGTATTATAAAATTTCTCTGTTAATAACCCTCGGACGACCAAGCTATTTTGACTAACATTTAAGCCTAACGCTAAGGGGGGAGGGTCAATTGGATCGCCCCCCCCCCACCCCCTATGGTTTTCCAAATGGTTGCACGTAAGCGATTGAACTTTGGCACGTAAGCAGCCTTGGGCTAGCTTTATAATTTCCATAACAACATAAGAAATGTTGCTATGGCAACGGTTATTTCACAGCATATCCGCCATCTTAGCCGCCATCTTGGATTTTCGAAAATTTCATTTTGGAAAGTTTGCAGCAAAATTGCTTGAACTTAATAAAACATATATTTTTACAGCCTAAAATAAGTAAAAAATAAAGAGTAAAATGGAATAGAAGAAATCAGAACAAATTTTGTATTAAAAATTCCGTTTGCTGAATGGAATTTGCATATTTACTTTCGCATAAATTATAAATGACGACGTCATCTAATTGACGTCAAAATGTGTGTTCCTGATCGGACTACAGGTTTTGAAAGTTTCATTTTGATTGATTCAAAGCTACAGATTTTAGGTCGGAAAAACCTTCGGGGGATGGGTCCATTTGACCAACCCCATTAGCCGTTCGAGGGTTAACACTCTTTCTCTATTGTTCGCCATATTTCCCTGCCGTTTTCTTTTATTAAGTTCATAGTACCTGACTCATATGTCGAAGAAAACGCAAGGCCGCTGTCTGCTGGACTGGCAGGACCGAGTCCCACTTTATTGAACGACATCACAACAACGAGAAAGTTGTGAAGATAATGAAGGTCATACAATGTCACGTTAGTGACGTCAGCACCGTTTATGGTCACGTTTCGTACATTCTGACCAATCGTCAAATCTTTAAGAACAATTACGTAGCCCAGAATAGCGCCTTCATCGCAGTGATAACTGGCAGGCTCCCACGACGCATTCAGGTTGATACTCATCTCTGTGTTGGAAAGAGTTACATTTCGCGGAGGTACAGTTGGAGCTACATTATTGAAAAAAGGAAAAAGTACTTTATCAGTTCTTTTTGTGTTGAGTTTCTTTTTCCAAGATACCAAAGATTTTTAAAAAGGTTTAACTGGTTTACAATACAATTGGAACACTTTTTGAAAGTCAGAGTGACTTGGAAGAAAGTCTCAATTACGAAATGCACGAGATTCTTGGAAACTAGTATTCAATAAATGTGTATTTCCCTCAATCATTTTCTCTCCCAAAATACTGATTGGACTGCGTGTTCTTTTTGACTACACAAGCCAAAGGCCACTAATGGCCCCACAATATACAACGAACTAACAAGGAATCAACAAACGAGGTAAAGAAACTCTCTTTGTGTTATTTTTCACCAGTTTACAACGATTTTACAAACTCAATATTTATTCCCATACAAAGTTTTATAAAATCGACTTCCCATACAAAGTCTTACAAAACCGACTCACTTATTACTAACTCACAGCTAGCTTGGGATGCCTGTGTATACAGCTATTTCAAAACAGGTTGTCATAGTTAATAGTCGATAATGGAGCCGAAAACGCTGTTGGAGCTCAAGGAACAGAGATAATTTTGTGCTATTAGCATTGACTTTGCATAATGTAGAGTTTAAGTTAATCACAATACACGGTTATTATCACCGTCATCGATACAAAACAAAACAAAACAAAACAATACAATACAATACAATACAATAACTTTATTCAGTACCTTAATTACAATATTAATGAGAAAATAATAGCATGTAATGACAGAGATGAGGTAGTCAACTAACTGTAATAACCTGAGGTTAGTCTATAAGTTAACTGATTAGAGATTACATATTTTTTTTTGCCATCATTATAATAATTTATCACTAAATATTAATGTACCCAAAGTTCCTTTTGGTTCCAGTATCAACTATTGACTTTAACAACATTTTTTGAAATAGCTGTATACGGGTTTTAAACCAGTCTGTGTACCTGTAACTGTAAGGTTTGACCCTTCCCAGCTCCTTATCCTTATCTGCAATGCCATTTCCTTTGAAGTTGTTGCACGCAGTATTATTGCAAAAGAAGAATCCGGTTCTACTTATAAAATATTGTACGCAACATTTTCAGGGGATGACACTAACGGCAACAAATACGTGCAAATTCCGTGCAATGTTGCACCATGTGTCAGGATTTTAGTTATCAGTTAAACAGTGAAAATAACTTTACCCTTTGAAATGCTCGTGATTCTCACACAACAAATATTAACATTATTTTAGACTGTATCAATATATCTACATCAAATAAGCGCGTCTTACCTGATACTTCTGTGCATGTTGTTACTCGAGTCTCGGTACCAGCTCCAACGGCCGTCCGTCCACTGACCCCTATTTTATAGCTCGTGCATGCTCGGAGTCCGGTGATAATGTACTGGTTACTAGCAAGTCCTGTGTCTTTGTGTCCTTGATGGATAAATCCAATGGTAGTAGAAGTCCACGTGATCCTATAACCTATGAGAATTCCGTTGATCTTATCTTGCGGTATGTATCCATTCCATTCTATTTTTATACTCGTAGCGCTCGTGTTCTGCAAATTTGTAATCTGTGGACCCTTGCTGGGAACTGGAACAAAATACGCCTCGAATTAATTGATCATAACTTGCACTGATTCTTCAATTACTGACTCGGTTAGATTTGAAGATCTATGTTTTTTATTGATGGTAAAATATGAAGCAAAATGACTGTTTGATTTGTTCAGGAAGAATAATAATTTATTTTGACAAGATGTACCACTTGTCATTTCAAAACGTATCTTCTGGCTGGTTTGTTGAATGGATACTACAATATATGCCCACACTTCTCTTTTTTAAAAAACAGCCCCATTCTCTAAATTGTTCTTAGAAAATAATTCTGAAACAAGCTCAACCCTTTAGTGCATATGTGCTTATAAAATGTATTCTCCACAACTCTTACTCTCGATATTTTGAAGTTCTCGCAAATCTAATCCCATCTTCCCTAACAATGCTTCTCCGGTTTACTGCACTTTTACATACCATAACTTTAACCTTGACAACTAGAGCGTTACCTTAATTTATTTATTACTCGAACCAATATTCGCTTTTACATTCCATAAAATTTTGAAAATGATACGGTAGTGTATAGGTAGCCAATTAATCAGGATAGGTGTAACATGCTTCGACTTTCTGTTTCTGTGTATTAACTGCAATCTATTTATGAATAACTTTGGGAGTCCACATAGCAGAGCATTGCTATTACCAAGTTTCGAGGCAACAAATGCGTGCATTACAATATATCTCAGTAGCTTCAATTATGTTACTTTAACTGACAGTTGATTTTCTTCATGAAAAGGTTGGCGGTTGTTGTGTCGTAACAATTTTTTATTATATGGCTGACTGATTTTGCGCGCTGTGATTGGTCAGTTTCAGGTCCGTAAGTAGCCGTACGGACCTCTAGTTCTGGAGTGGTCTCACTTGCTTCAAAAAACCAACAAAACCATATAATAAATATCTTATTAGCCTCGTTTGCTCAGTCCGTACGGCAAGTTATGGATCCTCGTTTTTTTCTTCCTTGTTTTCATGGCCCGCGAGCTTCGGGAAGGAAAAATTCGGTCCATAACTTGCCGTACGGACCTCGCACTCGGCTAATAAGAGGCATATATTTAAAAAAAAAACTTTTGACTAAAATCGATAAAATTGCATAACAGACCACTCGGAACACAGTAAGGTGTAAGTGATTTCAAACTAAAACATTTAACTTTATTAAATTGTGTTCCTATAAATGCGACCGTCACGTTTTAAGTCATGACATGATTTTGATATGATTGTGACAGAAGTTTTCTGGATTCATAAAAAAATTAAGTTCACTACGTTCTGAGTCACAGTTATTTACCCTTTCGATTACAATAAATTACAAGTACTGCAGGGTTTGGCTTCCCAAAATAACTATAAAGTAGAAGTACTACTAGGAAGCCAACTTACAATGAACTAGTTTAAAATACTTGGTCGGAAACACACACACACACACACACACACACACACATATCAACACACACACATGACACAATTGGCATAAGCACAACACAAAATGCAAATGATTGCTCGAGCTCTGTCTGTTTCTACTTTTTTTGCCTTTGCTGTCCAAGTCGTGATTGCTGTTCATAAACTGTGCAGTTTTCGCTACATTAAACAATTGCAATATCAGTCGCTCTATTCCAACACTTTCTTATGGGTTCGGATCACCAACATGAGGTTTCAGTCAAAATATTACCGATATGCTTTTCGGCTAAACGTGTCCTTTGTTTAATCCGATTACCTTGATAAATTCCAACCATCTATCACCTGTACCGCTTTTCATACCTACGCTATAAAGGATGCGATTCTTAGATGAAATAAACTTACTTCAATATAATTACCCACCATGTTCCATTGTACGAATATTTATGATGTTGGTGGCCAGACTGAATCCGTCGTACGCCTCGTCAACCAAGCGAACAGTATAGTTAGTATAGCTTGAGAGAGAAGAAAATATATAGGACGGATTGTTGAAATTAGGAGCGTTATATCTTTTGCCATTCGTCCATTGGGTATCCGTGGTCTTCTTAATGAATACGTAAACACTGCTCAGCAGGCCGGGGACGGTGTTTTTCCAATGGCTGAAAATCAGTTTGATTTTGGTATGACTGGGCGAGGAGACATGTGGAGCAGGAGGGACCTTGCAAAACACTGCAAACATTTTAAGAAAGAGATTAAGATAAAATTCATGCCAAGACATTTTTATTATTGATACGGCTGCTTGTATCAAGGGACACAAAAAAATATACACGCCACATGTTACTGAGCACTAGAGAGCACTCTTGCGTTTCTGGCGTGTTTGAAAACACAGTCTACGGACTTAAAAGGCTTTATAACTATTTACTATTTCAAAAGAAAAAAAATGTTATACAACTGCAGTGTTTTACAGAGATTTCGTCCATTAAGAAAAATCAAATCTAGACACACGTACGAATACGTTGATTTTATGTGTGTTAATAACTGCCAATCAGTGATCTTCTGGTATTTCTATAGGAATACCCGCCTTTGCAGTCGGCAGGCGCTTTACATCGACTGTTCATTTGTTCATAAACAGAATAATGCACGGACGCTTCGAGGAATTTATCTTTGAACATTTGAAGATAATTTCTATATCCCCGCGCGCCCACTTATCTCTCCATATATTTATCCCTTGGGGTTAGCTATGAAAAATTAATAATTTCCCAAGCCAAATGGCTCGGAAAGGCCGTGCTTGTCAGCTTCTGGTTTTCGTAGTCAAACAGACTACGGAATATGAGAGTTTGTAACACTAATCTAGCGCAGGTTTGCCCCCAGCGGCAGAAGCTTGTACTTATTTGTACAGCTAAGTCTTCTGCATGGAAGAAATCGAGTAAGGTGCCTTGCTCAAGGTCACAACACAGTGGTCAGGCAGGAATTCGGACTCACGGCCTTTAGGTTATGGATCAGACACGTTAATCATTCGAGTGTCCCAAAATTTTAAACTTTGTCCACAAGATAAGATTTTCTGTACCAATTTTTATTGTAACATTTTTTTTTGGCTCGTCCGCGTGGGAAATTGTGACAAATTTCGTATGTACAAAGTTGTGTGCTGCAAACTGGCATCTTTTCTGTGGCAAAGAAAATGTTTCACATCTGAAATGTGCTTGTGTGGACGACTCGTCAAACAAAATGTGGGAAGAATTTTGGGTGCCACAAAAAATTGTTCTTGTGTAGATAGGGTTTAGTGGAAGCAAAACCATCGTTTCGTAAAGATGTGTCGGTTTAAAAAAAATAATCCACACCCTTCTCTTAGACATTTTAGGAAAACATGATGATTATCTAGACTATTCTCAAATCAATACAGCTATGAAAAACTGGAAAACGCAAAACCCAAATAACATTGTTTCCTTTTTTTTTTAAATATTATCTCCCTTAAAAAAATTGATCAAGTTTATATGTAATTAGAGTTGTTACACATCTTGTTGTCCTCCTGTTAGAATATGACCTCTCTTTGTATTTTTTCCCTTCTTTTCCTACTGAAAATGTAAAAGTGTATTAAAAATGTAAAATATCGAACAAAATACGATCCGCCTCGACTAGCATATGCTATCCGTGGATCAGTCGCGACGTATAAAAAAAGTTTAACATTATAATAAAGTTGAGTTGAGTGAATATAGGGAGGCATAAACCTCAATGAAAATATTTAGCCCAAAAAGTTATTTTAAGAGCTTAAATCTAAGAGACTGTTCACTATTTGTACCGGAAGGGGGTCGCAAAAAATAGGCACAGTTCATATAGGTATGTGAACTACATAAAGGGGTGGGGTGCAGTTTTCGCTTTCAAATGGAGGGGGCTGCTTGGGAATCTTGCCCTCCCCTCTGCTATAAATAATGAACGGTCCCTAAGAGGATGATTGAATAAAACTCTCGTTGCTTGTAGAACTCTCAACAATCGACACGGTTAAAACTTACACTCATGTGTCGAAGAACAGTTTATAATCTTCGTGATGCTGTTCAAAAACTTTCCATTTTCAAATGCGTCCTGCAATTCGAGGGTGAGCGGGAGCCAGTTCTTAAAGAGAGTGAAATGAAGAACTGCCACAACGCTACCATGCATCTCCCTGTGAAGAGAAATTAAGGAAAAAAGAACCAATTTAGCAGTATTAGGCCGGTGTTTTAAATGGAGACATACTGGAGAGCGAGTGTTACTATTGTAGTTGCAAAGCAGGTAAAGTAAAAACTTTGCTAGCGTGAATGGTATAAAATCAAAATTACTTGTAAAATAAGTAAGTTTTAAATCTACAAAAGTACTTCGACAATAAGACGAGTTATGAACCAATCTAAACTAGAAATCGTGGTTAACTTGAGCACGTGCGTACCAAGACAACCCCAATTTTGCAATTTACTTATACGCACTAAAAAAAACTTTTATACGAACGTCTGTTTATGAGTTGAGCCTGCGCTCAATCCGAGCAAAACTGCACTGCTCTTTCGCGAAGTTAGGCAGCAGCTTTTTCGTTTCATAGAAATAAATGTTGCTTTCTTAGGGAGAGTCCTCGCGGATGTTCTGAAATATGTTTTTTGAGTCTAAAGGATTTTATAAGAAAGGTTCTTTCTCGCAAAAAGAAGAGTGAGAGGAATTTCAAGAATTTAAAGGCTCTGTACAACTAAAACACAGGCCGGTATACTTGGCTTGCGGTTCTGTTCTTGGTATTTGTAGTCACTGTATGCCGTATTTACAAGTAATCAGTTACCTGTGACTGCAATTTGGGGATACATTGTACTCATAAACTTTTCAAAGACTACAAATGAGCTGGTTTAGTTCACTCGTTCAACTATGATAGTCTTAGAAAAGTTACTCGTGCTGTTTATCTGATTACTGGATACAAAGAAAGTTATTAGGGCGGCGCGCGCTGTTTCCGCAACCACCCAATGCAAATCAGTGTGTGCGACTTGCGCAGTCGGCAAGTTCTCTGACTGCCAACCACCACGGTTAGGCTGTAATTTAAGTTGTATACTTTTAAACTCTATACAGTGTTTAAAATTTTGTAAATAGTGTATATAATATATATATGATGATTGCTACATCTTTGCAGATGAAAGCCGTTTCAGCAACCCTTGCGACTGTGAGCTCTCAAGTCCGGAAGCGCTTTTGCAAGATCTGGAGCAGATATGGCAGACACATTCTAACGACTTGTTGGGATAGATTGGATTGGGTTGTTGAATTGGATCTTTATGAACAACCAAGTGCTTCTTTAGTCCTGATGCGGATTTGCAGACTTTATTGCATAAGAAACAGGTGTGGCCCTGAGGCCGAGAGGGCAAACTTGGACAACTGACATGAGCTTGAGGACTTGCATGTGATTTGATATATATAATATATATATACACACACATACATACATACATACATACATACATACATACATACATACATACATACATATATATATTTGGTACTGAAAAGCCTTTCTGGAAAGCATTTATTGTGTGTATCATGGCACTAAAAAGCCCCTTGCAGGGAGCTGCCATTAAAACGTATTTTTTTTTAAGTATTGCCGTTTTAACAATATTATTTTAACCTATGCGAGTCTGATACATTATGCCGGTAAAAAGATTATAAATACCTACCTCAAGGAAGAAACGCTGACATCAGTAAAACACTTGTTTATATCGCTGTTGTAGCTGTAGAGCTGTTTAACCTGGCACAGAAATAGAAAGTACGAAGTTCGAATTTTGCTCGAGAAGAGATAACTTAAAGTAAGATTTACAACTGATCTCAGACTCAAGTTTTCGTTGTAACTCTGATATTTTACCCTACACATGCATGTGTTTTACTTGTATAAGGCTCAATATGGAACAACTTCGTAGGACTTCGGTCACTTCAGCCGTTTAAATGTTTCACCGGTCTCGTCCTTCCAGAACCAACAAAATCTCTATCTCCCTGTCTTTGTCTAGATCTCTCTGTTCTCCTTAACAGGTTCAATAATTTAGCTTTATCAGATCGTACAGGACCTGTCGTGGTTGCCTGTGTAATCAAGAATTCAATTATCTATGTCACTGTCTGTCTGTCTGCATGACCTGGTCTATTCGATTCTATGAGTCAATTGAGTCAATGAGTCATGATTCATGAGTTTTTGAGTCATGAGTCCAAAAAATAATATATGTGCATATCAAATATAAAAAACGAGTGGAAACCCGAAAAAATGATATAAAATCATAACTAAAACGTAACAATTAATATATCTTGGCTGATAGTGGGCAGGCAGTTAAAGGTCCAGTACGTACGTGTCGACATACATGATACATGTACATCGCGTAGAAACCAGGCCACATCAACCGGCCATGTTGTTTTCTTTTGGCATTGCACGAGCAGAGTCTGAGATCTCCGATATCTCTTATGCAATGTGCATATCACCACGAAGAGTATCCGAAATACCATTCCGCGATCACGCTTTAAAGTTCTGTCCGCGTCTCGCCAGAGTACGGTATTATAAAAGCTATTTTGCGCGGGAGGGTTCTGCCTTCCCGATACCAATGGCAACGGTGAAACTGAAAGATTATCGTCGTTTTCAAGTATTACAATAAGTTGTTATGATAAATATCCCAATATGTTTGGATTTACCAAGCTACTGTAATACATTATACTCTACGAGTCTCCACTACACTGGCTGTATATCGCCTCGTTAAGGTACATTGATTTCATTCAAGGCATTTGTACCCTGCAAAGACAAACCATATAAAGTCTTGTAATACCCCTTGCGAAGTTGTATAAGACCGGGGCTCATAAGCACTGGATAGGAAATCTTTTACTTCAAACATTTGACTCACGACTCATGACTCATAGAATTCTTGACTCATAGAAAAGTTACACTCTGTCTGCATCTCTCTGTCTGTGTCTCTCAGTCCGTCCTTTCTGTCTGTCTGTCATTCTATCCAGCAGTCTGTCTGTCTGTTCGTCCGTGTATCGGCAAATCTATCAATTCGTCCAATAAAAAACTATTATTCTGTCCACCTTTTTGCCATTTCTTCAATTCATTTCATTTCATGTATTTAATTTCATGTATTTCTGCCTTTCTTTCCTTGTCTGTCAGTCTGTTTGTTTCCGTGCACGATGATCTATGTCTCTCTGTGTGGGCCAATTTCCTTTCTAAAGTTGTCGCCCAGAAGGATCTCAATTACGATATTTGTACAGCACTTTAACATACAGTAAAAACCCGCGTGTAAGAACCTAGAAAATTAAGAACCTCCTGGCAGAAATTTGCTACTTTAATACTCCAAAATATAAGAACCTGTTTAGCCAAAAAAATTCCAATAGGTTCTTATCTGTCGGGTTAAACTATTTTATTTATAG
>JAOBYE010146999.1:7500-18547 GCA_025403585.1 Parazoanthus swiftii | reverse complement strand
GTGATCCAGTGATCGAGTGACATTGGCCCACCACAATAACTCGTGTTTACGCTTCGCGTATCCACGATTTAAAAAGGCCCCAGTCCATAAGCACTGAGAAAGAATAAACCTCTCAGCCCCAAACATGCCCCAGATGTATTGCTGAATTCTCCTGAACTGTCTTCATAGTTTATTTCTGAACAGGTTGGGAGAATTTGTTTTTCATCTTAGACAAATTGCTTTGCTCTTATTACCAAAATTTAATTTCCCTCTTATTCCATTTTTCTGTAGCTAAACAGAATGACTTTTAATCCTTTCTACTCCATTGAATAGTGTATAATTATGATCTGCTGCTTAAATTCCTAACTTCCCTTTTAAATGGTTTGTCGTGTGTTATCAACTATTTTACTCTCATAACCAAGTAAAAAACCTGGTATGGGTAATGTTAGTTAAAAGAAGATAAATATTGACAAATTGACTGGGCTGAATAATATTGAATGCTCTTTCTTCAGAGCGGCAGCTGAACTGTCCCCCACCAAGTTTAAACTTACTGAAAAACAACTGAGGATAACTGAAGAAATTCTGAAGACTTTGTTCAATGTCACATTAAACCTGTGTGCTGAGGAAAAGGACACAAGGGAACACTGTGAACGGTTGATTCTAATCATTAGAACAATACTTGTACGCACCGATGAGGTGTCCATAAGCAAGTTATTTAATCATGCTGTGAACCTACTAGTCAACCTGCCAAAGGAATGCTTGGGACATTTGGTGTGGTCTATGCCAAGATCTGTTTGGAAGCAACTGCAGAATTATGATGAGCAGAGAAGGGCAGGGCAGTTTAGGGTACAGTACGAGGTAAGCAAACTTTGTTTCTAGCTGGGAAATAACAAGTCTTTCAAAAAAAGTTAGCAATTATACAAAACAATGGTTAAAAATGGAAGTCATTGCATACGGTAAATGATCTATTTTATTCCAACTCTCTATAAACCACTTCATATCTAATAGACACCCAGTTCAAAGTAGGATTTCAGTTAGACGCCCTCTCTATTAAGGCCCAGTGTCTAATAAATGCCCCCCCCCCACAAAGGGGGTGTTTATTTGATTTTGTGTAACATGTTTTGTACACTTATTTGCGGAACATTACACAAGGATCCGCTATGAAAGAACTTTGACTTGCAGACTGTTACAACAATTGCTTGACATTGTTTTGTTAGACTGCACTAATCGCAATAGTTTGGTTGTGTAAAATATCGATATTAAAAAGTGTAAAGTATCCATTGGAAAAATAAATACTTCTCCCCAATAGAAGCCTCTTACATGTATCTATTAAACGCCCCTGAAAGACCCTTAAAACAAAATAAACGCCCAGGGCATTAAATAGATCATTTACTATTAAAGTGGCTTAAAAAGCCCAACTATCAGTCTTGCCTATATAATACGCAAGCTCAGATAATTGTGATCATAAACTCTCATCCTAATGCAACTTTATACAGTGGAACCCCAATAACTCAAATCTTTGGTAATATGCACTGTGTATTTAAGAGAAAACATTTGCCTTTTGAGGGGTCACCGTCAGAGGTGAGGGTGAGGGGGGTGTGCGGGTGATCTTGTTAATACAATATTTTTTCTGACATTAACAACCTTGCATTGTTGTGTTTGTAGGAACTCGCAGTGTTTTAGATTACTTAGCACTGTGTTAAGATTAGATTATGGATATTGTTTGATAGCTGACTCATTCCCAGTTTCTTCCAGTTGGTATTTTCATTCTCCCCTCTTCAAATTTGCCGTAAAAATACCAACAGGTGGAGACTGGGAATGTGTCAGATTAGGTAGTGCATATTATGATTTTAGAACATACAATAGCTTATTAAAATAGAAATCTTGTTTAGATTATGTGACTGTATAATAAAGTTATTTGTTGATGTCTATTTCTCTACAGCAATACAACACACAGGCTTTGAAAGTGATGTTGACAGAGCTCTTCGAGAGGGTGAAGGTTGTCAATGAGCGACCACAACGAGAGATTCTGCTGCCCCTGATGAGTGCAATATGTTATGTGGCAAGGGGGAGCAGCGTGTGTAGAAAGTACCTGAGAAAAGAGGTGTTGCCCCCCCTGACACACATTGGCCATGAAAGGCCTGAGGAAGGGATGAAGATTCGAGGCAGGCTCGTTAAACTAATGACATCATCTGTTGATGACATCAAGGTATTCAAATTTTTTTACTATAAATATATTTTATGGCCCTGTACTTAATGAATGAATACTTTATACATCTTTGACTCAAGATCCTACATGTACATTGTACTACTTCTTCAAGACAAGTGTGAGTGCTCGTGATAGAGGTTACTGTCTTTTATGGTCAAGTGACCCAGTTCAAGCTCCAAAATTAATACAATTAACCTCCTATTAACCAAGTTTTCTTTATAAAATTATACCAAAACAACCACAAGATAACATATTTTTTGAATTGGGAAATAATTTAGGGTCAGAAGTTTGATGCATAGACACACATACAGTATTATGTACTGCATATCTAAATATTTTTTTTATTTGATCCTTTGTACCCAAGGAAGCAGCTGCAGACTTCTTGTTTGTCCTGTGTAAGGAAAATGTTGATCGTTTAGTCAAGTATACTGGTTATGGGAATGCAGCCGGGTTGCTTGTCAGTCGTGGTTTGATGGCTGGTGGACGCGGGCACGAGGAGGATTACTCGTCTGATGATGATAATTCTGATACTGAGGAGTATTCCAGAGTAAAAGATCAGATTGACCCTATCACAGGTTAATATCCTCATGTTATAGTTTACAGTAAGAACTTAATTTTTAAATGATTTAGAATATCTTATAATAATTCCATTAAGTCTAGCTTTAATTTACTTTGATCAAATAAAATATTCCTTTTAAAAGCTATGATAATATAATAATGTCAGTTTTATTTAGGTTTGATACATTAAGCCTACTGTATATTAATTTCAAATATTACTGACCATTTTTTCTCAGATCTTCCTTGAATAATTTTGCCCAAGAAGTTTAATACACCTATAAAGTAAACTTCATTTTCATTCATTTACTTCAGTTAGAAAAACATGACTTTAGATTTTCTAATTACCTAGTAGTTTCACAGAGTTCCAAGTCAATTTATCAATAATTTTATCTCTACTTCCCTGGCTTTTGACCTGCTAACTGCCAGTTCAGAGCCCCACAAATCTTTTCGTCTTGGATGCCAATATACCTAAACGGTATTTTACTAGTGAAACTTTATGTTTGTTGCAGGTCTGCATTGGAACAAAATAATATTGCAAGCTACGTTTGTCTGATTAATTATTGGTAAACAAAAATGAAAATTCTCTCCTCCATAGAGAACTTTCACAACAGCTTGGGGTTGCAATTACTTTTCTCAGTTGTCACCTTAAAAGCTTAAATTCTGTCTGTTTGACCCTTTCATTCCCACCAGAAGCTCATAAGACTAATCTTATGAGCTTCTGTTCCCACCCATGTATCTTCTCTCTGTAGTATCGGTATAAATAGGGCACATGGTTGTGAAAGCAGAAGAATTGATCATCCACTCCGACCTCTCAAGATGAGTTGCAAAATTTTCCCAACTTATTAGCAAGAAATATATGGACTCAAGTAATGAGAATTTGTCAACTCATCAGTTTGTACTCAAAGGAGTGTTTAGCATTCCGTGTCTGATTGCTTTGTACTTGTTTAGGGGCCATCCCCCGAGATGACGGTACACCCAATCCCTTGGATGGCATGACAGAGGAGGAGAAGGAGGCCGAAGCAGAGAAGCTGGCAGCAATGTTGAGGAAGCTGAACAGTCAGGGTATCATCACAGCGATGACAGTCGACCCGGAGGGAAACTTGACACAGATGAAAATACCAGATGAATTTCATCCTCAGGATGGCAGCTCGTGCAGTGGTTGAAACCAAAGTCCTTGTAATAGTATTTGGAGTCTGTATCAAAGATGGGAGGATGACAGAGTGACCTGAATCCACCAATCTGTAACGTCTGGAATGTGCATAAACCCATAGCATTCCGCAATATCTCAAATCCAAAACCACATTGACAGTACAACCAGAGAACCTTATTTATTTACACCACAAGCAGCCCAAGCTAAGAGATACCTTAGTCATTCACAACACAGGCAGCCAAAGCTAGGTGTAATTACGCAGGTAGAGTGACTTGGGTTCATGATTGAGTCGATCCTAAAAGACTTTTTATGGGAATAACTATATTGTTTTTACTTGGTAGCTCCCCAATGAACGCCACCTTTAAATCACCACTAATGGCCACACAAGTGTACATGTTAGACACAACGAAGCAACTGGGTAAACTTTTTTTTTGTCATTTGCACTAAATATTAGTGCTTTCAGGAAAAGGCTATTTTTTTCCTAAACAAAGGCGAATTCCAAAATCGACTCGATCACATATATTGCTTTGCCTGCCCAAATACTAATTTTCACATGTGCTTACGTGAGTAATAATTATCAGCTCCAGTTTTACTTTGTATAAGTTTTGTGTGGTATTTACTTGTATACAATGTAGTTTTTGGTGCTTAGTCAACTGCTCTGTCCACTTACATGTATGCACATGTACACTCAAGAAAGGCGAGAACTTCTAAATATATAATCGTATGAATCGTAGAATCTCTGGCAACTCTGATTTACTTGTATTTTGTAATCGTGATCTTAATTGGTGATAAATTTAGCCTGCGCCACGTTGGAGAGATTTTTAGACGGGCTGAATAATGTACATCGTGTTATTTGTTAAAATTTGCAATCTGAACAAATACTGCTGTCATCTCCTAGCCTACAGCATGGTTATAATACCATACGCAGTTACAATTCAAATTGTTCGGTCGAACCTCCCAAACTCGGTAACATGTCTGTTGACAAATACTGAACTCCCAAAAGTCTCTCTGAATCCCCCCACCCCTCCCCCCGCAAATGTCCTGGATCTACCCCAGCTATGGGAAACATGGGATGTCAGAAGATCATGTTGTAATCTGAAATATTTTCTACGAACTTGTCTCCTATATTAGAAACCAATCCATAGTTCCTTTTAGAAGACGGAGACAAATGAATAATTAGAAGTTTAAAAGTGTTGAAACTGATCTGTGTTAAAAATTATACGGCTATTAAAATGTTGTTAAAAGCGCAAATTTTCGATTCGTTTACTCTAAATCTTCTTCGGGGGACAATTAAAAATTCAAGATGTTGCTTGTTTGTGCCTCTTACTGCACCCGAGAGACCGGAGAAGGGGAAAGTATGCGAGTGGAAAAGACATATGCTTATTTACGTAGTTGTGCGAAGTGCAACGATTCAAGAAAAATTCGTTGACTTCGCATTCTTTTCAGCGCTTCTCGGCTAAATATCGTGCATAGTATTTAGTATTAGCTCTATTTTCGCAATCACGTCTTTATAAAAATAATGACATAAATATCAACCATAAATATAACCAAGCCTTGTGGACAGTCTTGTAAATAATAAAAATAACAGCAAGAACAATCTTTACTTTGTACCTTAAAGTTACAGTTAAATTACTATTACGCTTCCAGTTTTTCGGCATGGGCCCCCCTAGAATGGCAGAGCCAGTCGGGCAAGGGTGCCCTTAAAGTATTAAAAGATGTATTAAATTTAGTTATATGCTGGAAGATTACAGGAAAATATCAAAGTAGCCTTCTGGTGCTTTTCGTTTTGTCGTTGATTCAATTTTCAACTGTCTCTTCAGTTTCATGGGCAAAAACAACACCCGGGTACAACACGAGGTTAGCTCGGTCCTCGAAAATCCTTAAAAGTTATTGAACTTGAGTTTTGTATTACGAGGACTTGAAAACCCTTGAACTTAGACTCTCATTGTAGAGGCTACAATCGTATTTTTGTTGTTCAAAGGACTCGGTTTTTACTATAAAAGGATAGGACAACAGCTGATCAAGTTAAAGCATCTGGCAACTTCTCTTCAGATGACTGTCGGTGATTGAACGAAATGTTTTAGAACACACTTGACTTACTATTACAAAGTCTCAGGTTGCAGTGTGATCTTTTGGCGTTAGAGAAGTTGTTTTGCGTTTTCCTAAGTTACAGTGATTCAAAAGACATGGGAGTAGGAACCGTTCACTGTTTACAGGGAGTACGGGGGTATGATAAATTCCATGAGATGATTAATGGGTTGAAAACATTCTGCACATTGAGGTTATTCTAAATTACTATGTACTATTAAATTACTGCCACAACTTAGTCATGATATGAACAATGCACTATTCGTTTTGAAATACTTGACTGGGGTTTGAAATTACCTTCAACAACCGTCCGACGCGGGATTTGGAAAAAGGTGCAGAACTCGACAAGTAGTTGTCCAACCCGGAATTTCATATAAGCAACGGAACGCTCCCTTATAATACTGCTATAGTCGTACACAAAAGGAATAAAAATTTTGCAACCGAAAAGGAAGAACATTTTATGAGTACGGTATCCACTGGGCAAAGGCACGAACGGTGGTATATTTGCCGAATGATACCGATATGACACAACAGGCCAAGGGCTTTTATGAGATGAACGGTTTAAACAATATCGAAGTTAGCACCTTTCTGTAATTCCCTGCTCACTTCTCACTCTGAACATTGCTCAAATTACTTGTACTTGGAAATTTGGCGGGAGGATCTGACTGAAATTCAAAGGGTTTCCTTCCTCGTGTACGGAAACACAGACTGCGTCATCAGAATAGAATCTACCAGACATAAACTAGATCCGCGCAGATATAAAATACCTTTGCACTAGAATTAATTACCAATCAACAGACTCCGAAAGAGAACTTGAGACAAGGGCCCTAGCAAGCCTTGGAAAACTGGGGGGAGGGGGGGGGGCACCGCTAAGAGCCGAAGATGCGAGCCTTCTAGGGGGTCCGGGGGCATGCTTCCCACGGGAAGTTTTGAAAATTAGCTTGTCTAAGAACGTATTTCCTGGGTTTTAAATGCCATTTGAAATAAAATCAGTGTCTAAAACTAGTAAATATTTCCAATTTTTCTCAGACTTGGGGCAATTTGCCGAGCTTGACACATTTTCAGGGGGGGCAGGCCCCCCAGCCCCTCCCCTTGCTACGGCCCTCGATACAGAGACCACACTTCAGTGAAAAAGTGTCCACTATGGAAGTGTCTTCCATGAAATGGTCCCATGAATATGTGTCTTCAGTGAAGTAGCGGCTTCAATGAAATGGTGTCCAATGAAAAAGTGCCTTCAGTGCTGTTTCCTCTCCTCGCTCCCCCACCTTTCGTTTCTTGCTCTCGCCCCAATTTTCGCGCGGCAAAAAAAAGAAAATCTCGCCAAAAATCAACGAAACGCTTGCCACGCAGGCAAGAAACAAAATGATTTTTTCGGCTTTAAATTTTTGCTTTTTGACCAAATAACAAAATCTATATAATGAAGTGCACTTTTAACATACTACCGAGTAATTTCAGACAAGTTTAGATAATTTTCTAACGTCGTTCAAAATTAAGATGGCCGCCATGTTGTACCATACAAACAATTAAAATTCCTTTTAGATTCTTCACAACTTATGGTTAAGTTTTACAAAAAAAATCGTGGAAGAAGGAGGCTGTGATGTTAAAAAAGCCCAGACCAGATATGGCAAAGGACAAGAGGGTTTACGGATTTCAGGGATGATTGTTGCGAGGCACGCCAGTGAAAAACTCATCCAGCAAGTTATCAATGTATTACATTTTATTCTTGAATTAGATGGACAGGACAAAGTCAGATGGTTGGTTGTCATTGACAATATTAATTAGTTATTGTGATTAATCAATTCCTATAGACAGTAAATTGTCACGTTATGAATCCATAAATCCACGATTCCCAAATTCAATGTAGCTGGAACAAATCTTAAAATGGCATTTCCCATTTGTCGGGTCTAGCTGGCCAACTAGTTATCAGAACCGGTTCCCGATCAAATGGATATCGCTCACTTGCCTAGTTGACAGTCCTCTTTCTTTCTCTATGCGGGCAGTTATTGATTTTCGGCGACAACACATAGGTAACGCAGCAAATAAGATCGTGCGCAGTCCCTATTTAGTGGTGACGGCCATGAGAGAAGCCGAACACTGGCAAGGTTTTGGCGGGAAAAAAGAACGTGCGCGCGGCGATCTTTCCATTTACGGCTAGAACCAGTCCTCTCGGACCAGACTGACCCGACAAATGAATTCTTCTTTCTTATTCGGACCTAGTACGTCACTGGTACCTCGCCCAGCCTGTACGCGTATTGTGTTAACAATGCCGATCATTTGTGCCTGCCATACAGATAGCCTAAAACTGATCCCACATCTGCCAGCAGTGTGAACCACACCAATTAAAATGTTGCATTCAAGCAGTCGGCTGGGGCAAAGGATCACCAAAAATCTAGCAACTTCCAGAACATGTAATATATAGGCTTGTGTGTAGGATAAGGAAGGGGCATATGACGCAATCTATGGAAGGCAAGGCTAAATGAAACAAAACTGTTTTAAACTAAAGTCTCAAGCTTCTTTGTCTTGCATTGAAACAGCGCTTGAGCACTGATTGTGTGTGTGCGCGCGTATGTATATAAGTATATATTGTGTGCAGTAAACTTTCGTGGCGAGAAAAAAAACTAACATTGTTGTTGCAACGTCAACCTTTCGGGTCCAGCCAGTTTGTCATTATCTAAATTCTCCCAACAAGATCAACGCAAAATTAAGATTTTTGTTGTGAGAATAAAGAAACTGATCAAACACAGAACAATTCAACATGGAAACGAAGTGCAGAATTCTCTTGACTTGCCCTAAAAAATTGTTTGGATATAGGTATGGAGAATTTCTAAAGCAACACCTTTCTATCGCCGGACGGGCCAATTAGTGACTAACACGACTGTTCTACCTCTGACAATTAAAGCTGCATTCATTTTTAATCCCTTTGTAAAAAGGATTTTTCAATTAAATTAAATTAAAATTTAGAGAATAAATAATATCAAACATTTCTAACCATTGGTAGAAATGCAATGCCTCCCTGCCAAATATCTTTAGTTAGATCGGAGTCTTCCCTTCTCCTAAGCAAGAACACACGGGCCAAGCAGTTTTTACAATTATACAACCCGTGAAGACGTGTCGTCGCAGTGAAGCTATTTGTTTCAGTTGGAAAGCGTCAGCTGTTTTTCAAATGGCGCTAAGCAAAGCATGTTTTAGTGAAATAAAACAGGCAACATTTTCTTTAACTTGTATCAATTTGCTAAGAATATCTGGGACAAGCTTATGGTTGGGCCAAGATGCAAGTGGCTGTGATCGGCATGTCGGAAAAACGTCATACAAGCTCAAAAATTTGGAAAAAACAATAAAAATATACAAAAGTTAAGGGTTTTATCACACCAGGTTTGCTTTTCTTGCTTTTCTTCGTTCACTGTGCCCAATGATCAGTCGCATTTTTTCTCTTACTACCTCACACGCACGCGCAGACATTGTTCCGACACGTCGCTGTGACCTGAATCAATGCAGCTTTCTGGGCAACCAGCCACCCACCCCTCCCCTAAACTTAACCCTTTAACCTAAACCAAGCCTTGCTTCTAAACTTATATCGCAAGGGAGGGGTACGTGGGAAGTTGCCCTGAAATTTACAGTCCCTCCCCTTCCCCCCTCCTCACAGATTCCCCCATGTACCTCTGTAACACCGAAAATACTTGTTGCAGAAAGTTGGGACATTCGGCAAAACTAACTGAAAGGAGTGATAACAACAGCTAAGGGCCGAACTCAAGTTGAAATGCAACAAGTTGTACGAGAATGTTGTCCGTTTTACTTAACCTCAACATTAAGGCCAGCGTAACGTTGTTTCTTGAAAACAGTACTTAGACTGTGAAAACAGCAGGTGATTGCGAACTGGAAAGTTCAAGACCTCTAAAAAACTCATTCCAAGAACTACACAACTACATACCAAAAAAAATGCTGTTCTCTTATTCCCATTGTTGTTAGCTCTGTCCTTTTCTCTACAACAAAAATCTGCGACATAAAATTGTTTCGACAAAAATTTTCTGTTGGCATATTTTAAAAGACATTTTGCTAGCCACACACAAACAAAATGCCGCTAAAACTACAATCTTTTTCAATTTTGGCAGTACCTTCGGAGTTCTAGGAATGAGAGATTTCGACTTTTACAGCATGACAAAGCTAGTATTTTTTATGCTCAGCTCCCCTATACACTGCTGTTGGAAGATTTGGTGATTCTTTGAGACTGTACCATATAAAAAGTAAAATCTATAAAAATATTCACAGTATGTCAGACCTACAAAACAATCTGACAGCTCCACGTTGTCAAAACTCGAAGTCTTTCTCTGCCATCGCAATGGCCCAAGCAAACTTCTGTCGATGTGTCTTGCTGTACACTTTCTCAATTGGTACATCGTATTTTTTGCACCTAGTAAAATAGACCAAAGAATTAACATTGAGACGTTGCCTACGTGGCATCGGAACAAGTTCACTCCGGTAGAAAAACAGTTTTCTGGTTTCTTATCTAAATTGCCTGACTCCCATAACCTTATATACAAGGACAAAAATAAAGTTAAACATCGATGACCTTAAATACTAAAATGTCCCCTGAAAATTGATGGATCACGAGGCTTTTTGCAATTATATAATTTCAAGTTTAATCGTATGCGTTGCTGCGAGTTTAACTCGTTCTTGAGCCTTTCAATTAGTATTTGTGTATAAATCTTAGCTTTTTTATCGCGTACACTGTTACCAGCTAATCTTTTAGGCTTAGAATAATCGCTTGGATCATTATTCACTATTATTTCAGCTAAACGTATGTTCGTTCGATCGGTACTGGCTGGCTCAAACCTTGGCATAGTTATTTGAAAGCAGATACTTACAGTGCGACTACACGAACCAAGGCCACCCAAACAAATTTTTCGCAAATTAGCCAATCATGAGTCGAGTTGAGAACAATGAAATTGCCACAATTATATTTTTGCCCCAGCGACTACGGGAAACCCAAGTTATTAATTTTAGCTTCCAGTCGAAGTTTAATATGAAACATCCACATTTGAACATTTGTGTAAATAAAACGAGAA
>JAOBYE010146999.1:0-2500 GCA_025403585.1 Parazoanthus swiftii | reverse complement strand
ATTAGTAGCTCACATCTACATTGGTATTTACGAACACTTAACATCAAGTCGAGGCTAACAATGTGAAAACGAGTCTGTAGTCCATATAATCAGCGGCAACTACGAGTACGAAACTGGACTCTTGTGTTCAAGGGGAAACAAAACTGTTACCGCACTGTCACTGTATTGCCAAACTTTTCAAATAAAAACTCGTTTGTTAGAACAGCAAAAACATTCAACAAAATTGTCCCCATAAATAAGATTAAAACAAAAAAAATTCCATTGAAAAAAAGGAGAGAACAGTTCACTACTAATCCTGAACAAGAACCTGATGGTCTCTACCTCTGCTTACCGTTAATCTGTCAAATAAATCATCTCCGTCTTGCTTTCCATCAAGAAACTTTTGCAAGTTCTTGTAAACCTGAAAATATCCAAATAACCAGTAAATGAGCAGCTTCATATCAACATGCACAGCTGATAGAACTAAATTGTTGCGAAGCTCAACAAACTTCAAAAGGAGTGTGAAAAGCTGCTTTGTCTGAAAACGAACGAACCGTGATCGTGCACATTGCTTTGTTCAGTGTGTGAGCACAAATATTCTTACTGATTGAATTTCAGTACCTTTTGTGTCTGTGCACGGTCAAGGCCAACGTACAAACATAAACAGAGAACAAAAGCCTACAACAAAGACACTGGCCCAGCTACATAACCAGTTCGTTTTATTAACCATGACATTACTGAATGGTTTGTTCGTACTCCTCATACTCTCTGTCATGACCTCCTGAAATTCCATGACTTTTCCTTGACATTAAGCATTTTATTTGACCTAATTTTTATAACTTTAAATATTCATCTTCCGCTGAGTACAGTATACTCACCCTCTTTTCAACAGGAACCCAGTTCTGGTATCTAACAGAATCTTTACCGAGGAAATCAAATTCAACCACAAATTCTTTGTCTTCCCACTCCTGGTGCAGCTCTGCATAAATAGGGAAAAGGAAAAGTAATCAAAAGGAAGTGTTTTGAAATAAATGCATAACACTGTTTAACGTAGTTTACTTAAATCGAAAGACAGCAACTGTCTAACGTACATGTATACGCAAGTACTAAAGAACTGTATGTGAATTATTTTCCAAACTGTTTAAGATTGAACTTGGAGCTTCATTGTGCAAATTGAGTGGAATTTTCACCCTACTGAATCCAAGGGTCAATACATAGCAGCTTATTTAGATAATGAGACAAAACCACAACAACATTAATAATAATAATAATAATAATAATAATAATAATAATAATAGCATACAGTAACCACCACACTTTCACACAAAACCTAACCATCCAGAAATGTTTTAACTCCTTTGTAGCTCTTTATTCATATTCGTAGTTGCCGCTGGTCTTAATGTCGTTGTCACAGCGTTATCCTACCAAGATAGATACGAGCTATTTACAACTCTGTGTATTGTTGGAGGCTCGGACTTCTAATCTTTCTGGCTGTTATTATGTACATTCAACACCATGTCGAGGCTGATGCTGTAGAAATGAGTCTATGGTCATTGCAACCAGCGGTAACTGCGAATACGAACTACTAAAAATGTCTTGAGATGCATGTGTACCTGAAGAAAATGAAATCTGGTGTACCATTATATTTCAAACTGAGCTTGTTATACATTACAAAGTAGCAATACTTGCCAAATACAGGCAAATCTACATCACTATGAGGGAATGTCTGCAACAGACTTACTTATGTGTTCTACTCGCAGCGAGCAACAGCCAACTGTGTCAGCCGTCTCTTCATCTTTCTCGTGACCAGCACGAAGGGCAAGCTGTGCGTCGTGTCAATCAGAAGCAACATTTTAGTCATTTCAGCCCCAAACACAACTTAAAACGTGCTGCTAAGTTCTTCTTAAATGCTAGTCAAGTAAATAAAATCATAGTAAACACAAAAAGTTAAAAATCTATAAACTAATAAAAGGCTTTAGGTAATTTGAAGTTAAAATGATCCGAACGTCATCATCAGGAATAAAAGCATCCGCGGTGAAGAAGAATATATATGTTAAGTTATTTCTATAGGGAGAAGATGCAATGGAAATGCTAAGTGTTGTTTGTTTGAACAGGGTTGGCTTTCTAATTGCAATCAACAATGCTTCAAAGATTTGTCTCTTTGGATGCTTTTGCTCGCTTGAATAACAACGTTCCATGTGAAAAAAAAATCTATCACCTATGAAAACTTTGCTGCAAAAACAAATTCTTTCAGAAAAACTATAAAAATAAGTTGACTGAAGTTGACTGGTTCTTACCTTATCAAGTTTATTGAAGTTGATTGGTTCTTACCTTATCAAGTTTATTGAAGTTGATTGGTTCTTACCTTATCAAGTTTATTGAAGTTGATTGGTTCTTACCTTATCAAGTTTATTGAAGTTGATTGGTTCTTACCTTATCAAGTTTATTGAAGTTGATTGGTTCTTACCTTATCAAGTTTATTGAAGTTGATTGGTTCTTACCTTATCAAGTTTATTGAAGT
>JAOBYE010146888.1:0-18547 GCA_025403585.1 Parazoanthus swiftii | reverse complement strand
AATTTAAGGACTTTTTAAGGACCATGACTGATTTTTGTAAAATTTAAGGACTTTTGAGGCCTCAAATTTTGGAAAGTAAAAATTAAGGACTTTTAAGGTTTTTAAGGACCCGGACGGACCCTGGTTATACAATTTTGTTTGAGTTTTGTAAGGAGAAGTTAGATGTTGCAAGGCTCTAAGCTTGCACATTTTTTATAACATTTGCTGGACCCCTCTCATGGCATAAAAACTTTTAATAAAATCTTCTGGCCCATTCCCCAACACTAATAAAGGCAGGTTCTTACTTAAACAAAATCTACCATGATAATACGAACCAAATGAACTGTTTCTATTATAGAAGTCTAAACAAGAACACTTTACCTCTGGGTCTTCAGCATCAATACTGTTCAGTTGAATCTCATTTGTTGTCAGCCATGTAAACAAAACATCCTGCAGTATAAGAAAATTTATATTATTTTGTTGGGGACTTCAGTCAAGTATTGCTCAGCTGGGAACATTGCCATTGGATAACATCAACAAATTTGTTCTAGAAGAAAACAACTACTTACACATTACAAAAAATACCAGTATGTAACATGCTATGGTGTAGAAAATTAATTCCTCAATGCATGAAGTTAAAGGATACTTCATTTACTTTATCAGTACAGTGCAACCTCAATTATTGAACAGGTTGAACTCATTTACAGACAATGCAAAAAAATTGGATAATCCAGGAAGACTTTTTGACCCTTTTACTTGCACCCTAAAGGGTAGTTTTTTGCATGGGGATGAATGTAATATTTTGAGTGCAAATGGTGAGTTATTCACAGTATGGTGGTGAGGCTCTCTAGTGACTTCAAGCCCCTCTATTCAAAAAAGTTAATCTCAAGATTCATGACAGGAGCTCAAGGGCAAGCTTACCCTATGATACCCCCTAACCAAATGTTTGAAAGCTACAGTTGAAATGAACAGATAACTGGCCTAACACTAAATAACTAGTTGTTAAAATTTTAAATAATGGGCATGAAGGTCTTATCACCAACCTGTACTTTAGCGTTTTCCTCCTTGTCAATGTACTGATCACTGAACATGTGCACAGAACCAACCACCGCCATTTTACCTTTGGAATACTAAGTAAACACCCAACACATCAATGGGGTGGTGCTTTGTACCTCAACATTAAGACTTTGCATACCAATATAACAAGTTTTAGATATTATCTTTCTTTCCCTTTTTACCTGTTTAATATCTAATCCTATAGTTTTTATATCTTTAAAACAATTATATGAACTTATCTTTATATTAGCTATTTAGTTTTAGTTTGAGAATGATGAAAAAGCTTATCAAAACATTGCATATCAATCTACTTTTAATGTAAAGTGTTTTAAACCAAATTTCTCATTGGTTTTCTTAATACTCAATGTAGTTGTAAAAAAATGTTAATCAGACACAATAAGGTATTTTAAATTCATAAATGAATCTAGCCAACTACTGTATTTGACCGAGTAAGCGCCCATGCCCGAGTAAGCACCCACCCCCTTTTCAGATGAAAGTTCTTGCATGGGGTATTTTTGGAAGAAGCAGTTGTGGTAAAATTCTTTTTTCAGGACTACTGTCATAACAAATTATTGCAAAAACTGACTTCCTCCCATTATTTACTTTAAAAACATGTATGTACATATTCTGTAAGTGCTTTGATTAGTGAATAAACTGTTAAACATTTAGCTAACTAATTTTTATTGTTCATAACAAGTAAATATGATGAAAAAACGTTTTTATTATGCAGTTGCAAGCATTCAAGCAGAGATAAAGCAGTTTCAGAATGAAATATATGTGTACACTTTTTGGCCCCTCTCAATTAAATCATCTCTTTACCTTTGATGAATGAAAGGCACAGATGGGTCTGTTTAGAGGGAATGAGACACTGCCAGTGGAAAGAACCGACACTGCTGGTTTCATGACATTCAATGTTGCACCATATGGGTACACAAATGTTAGGGATCTGTGGAGGAAGACAAGAGTTGTAAAGACAATCATTATAATAAGTCCTTGAACAGCTTTGTTTTCTAAGTATTTGTCCGAGCAGTCTCTATTTTTCTTTGAATGTGTTGAGTGAAAAAGAAACCATGCAAGATATAAAAATAATTTGGACAAATCAGTGCAAGAACAATGGGGACTGCTTATAGTCTAATGTACATGTCCAATAAAGCTTCTTGCCTGAAGGAAACAATGAATTCACAAACTTGAACTAACTAAACACCTTGAATAATTAGAAAGTAACTCAAATATGGTATGAATTGATGTTTTTGGGAATACTGTATAAAAAGAAATTCAGGGAAATTACAAAGATAAAAAGTGAATATTAATGGAATAATAACAGAAATGATCGTAATTAAAAACCTATGGTATAATAAGTTGAGACTCACTGTCCAAGATCTGTAGAGTCTGAATCAGAACCGGGAACAAGCTTTCCAGCTGCACGATTGATTTCCCTGCAAAACACAACATTTTATTTACTTAGTAACAGTAATGTTAATTTATGCCATGCTTAACATACATTTAAGCTCAAAGCCTCTCAAGTGGTAATGACACCATCTACACCGACTACATTACAAAGACATACATGATTGATATTCTATACTTTACCGATTTAACACTCCATTTGAAATCAGGGTTTCTTTAGGGTGAAAGTACTTGTAGTATACAGTCCTTACAACTGAGTCTGAAAGAAGAGGCAATAATATGGTTGATTCATGAAAGTTTTTCACTTACAAATACCACCATTAGAGTTTGTTCAACTGACCTCAAACTGCATTTGACTGCATAATTTTCAAACTTGTGCGCAATTCACATTCAAGGCACAACAAGAAATAAACTGCAATGCATATCTAATGCTGTTTCAAGTTGACTGAATACCTTTCAAAACACCTTCAGTTGGAACAGTCTCCCCACTTTGCATTGCTCTTAGTCAATCAGAATCAAGTAATTTTTTATGCATATATAATTACTATTGTAATGCACAAAATATTGATTATTTTATTTTAAATGCACAATACATATCAATAAATTATTATTATTATTATTATTTTCTTCTTTATCATCATCATCATCATCATCATCATCATCATCATCATCATCATCATTATTATTAAGGGATAAAAAATGGTGTCCATGCCAAGTGTTACTGTGCACAATTAGATCTAAGATGGGATACTGGTTCTGTTTTTGATGGGCCTGGGATAGAGTTGGGGGATGAAGAAGCCTTTCCTCAGCAATGCTATATAGATTTAAAATGATTTGGAGCATGCCATACTCCCTCCCTCCCTCACACTCTAATTTATCAAGTGCTTACCAGTGTTAACCATAATGCCATAGTCTTCCAACAAAAAATTGATATTTGTATCAAATCTTGTTTCTCCTCCTTCTCCCATCAGAACAAGTAAACTGCCACCTCTCTCTAGGTACTGTTTGATTGCATCAAACTATAAGGACAAGTTTAAATCATGAAATTTAGTTAATGTCAAGGCTTAAAATAATTTCTCGAACATGACCGGTCATGGTGATTGGCCAACGTGAATTTTGCTCGGACATGCCCCATTTCTGACTAGCAACATGACTGGCCATGGAAGGTTTTGTCCGGTCATTTAGTCATTCTGTCCGGACACTGTCCGTTGATCGGCTGTTATTTTAAGCCCTGAATGTCAGTGGGAATAAAATGAAGAGAGAAAACCAAAGCAGCTGTTAAATTACTGTAATTGTTAAATAATATCATCATATATTTATATACTATACCTCAGTTGCAGTGAACTTTCTCCTTGGACCACTAAAGATGAACACTTTTGCCGTAACTATCCTCTCCAGTGTGATTTCATCTTTGTTCCTGTTGAATGTTCAATGAAACACAAAGTATTAGTGATATCCATGACTGAAAATTACAATAGGTGAACAGATTAAAGAACAACTATAAAACAACCTGTAACAAAAAAATTAATTTAAATGCACATGTGCGCACACATTTCAATCCATATTAACTTTTATAATTTGAAGCCTTATATATGTAAAATGGCTGGCTGTATTTATATGGCTCCTTAGATCAAATTTATAAATACATAATTTGTTACAGTAATAACCTGCTATACTTACACCAAAATTTTCCAGTTTGATCTCAGCTTTCTGACCAGGGACTTGAAGCCATTAGTTGGAGTAAATAATTCTCCTTTAGATGCATTGAAGAGAATTGTATTGCTCTGTTGGTTTTCACTGACATCCTAAGAAACAAAAAAAGAAGAATTATATATATTAAGAAGTTTTCTTCTTTACATAACACTGAGTTCAAGACATTATTTTGCACTTGTAGTTTCTTGTCATGGTGTAGTTCCAGAAATGCCTGAACTTTCATGAAGGAGGAGATCTTGGCCTCTCTACCTCCCCTCCCAACTTTCATCCGCAGTGTGGATACAATATTTTCTGAGACTACCAGTACACAAACTACAACTCATAAATTAAACCAAAAAAAATAAAAAAATAATAAAAAGATATTTGAATGCAAAATTCCAGACTTTTTTGAGACTTATTCCAGATCTTTTTCCTCATTTTCCAGACTCAAAATTATAGGTGATCATTTTAAATAAAAGTATTTCAGACTGTTGCTATTTGACCTATGTTTTAGTCTTATGTTTTAGATAATTTTTGAGTATTTAGCATGTTTACTCAAAAAAAAATCAAGACCTTTACTTTAATTTCCAGATAATTTTTGTATTTCCAGATTTTTCTCGATTTACCAGACCCTGTACAAACCCTAAAATTAGCAGACTGTGTACATTAATGATTTCTGAAACTGACTCAATGTACAGATGTGGAAAGGGTTACTGTTTTCAAATTGGGACTCACTGACTTTGGTCTGAGACGCATAATTTGAATGTTTTGCAAGTCCTGGAATGGCTTACTGATAATGAAATCCTGGATAAGTGCTAGTCGGTTTCTGAGAACCGGCCCTGATTACCAAGCATCACTACAAGTTCAGGGAGCTATAGTGAGTTTTATACAGTTATCAACACACACTGACATCCACGTACGCGCTCATATTATTAAGATTTGCTAGCTGGATCTAAACAACTTTTCAACGCGAAAACTTTTCAGGGTTTAGTAACATAAACTGAACCACGCAAAAACTACTGCAACAAACCCAACATAAAACCACATTGATATTAAAATATAAATGCGAACGACGATGTGCTGTTTAAGATTTGCTTAGCAACAATCCAACATGTAAATAATCACAGAACCAAAGAAATGTATAATGAGCCTCGAAGACTGTCTAAAAGCACACGGGAAAACATTTTAAAACTTAGTCTGGTTCAAAGATCGAGTATAACTAAATTTAATAAAGAAAATTCTCTACGAAAAGCCTGTACGTAAATACAAATGCTCTCTTACCTGGTTTGTGGTCCCAGGCGCCATTTTGTTTTCTTTTCTCTCTTCAAGTTTCTGCGCAATCGTTTCTGCGCATAAATTACTTGAGTAAGTTGCTGACCAAAGGAATAAAAACAAAACGAATATTTTCCAACATGAACATGGACGGAAGGAAGTGATGGCATGTAATCCATTGTACTCAACCGCAATTTATTTAAGATATGTAACATTACAATATTGTTCTCTGCAGTTATGGAACTAATCTGTTCATGTCTGACTTGTTCTCTTGAAACCAACGACATGAGATCAAACTGTTTGGATGCAAATACAAAGACTCAGCTTTGCTGTTCGGAATCGTCGAGAATCAAACGATCCCAGAATCAAAACAACAGCGGGATCGCAAAGCAACGGTAAGGCGTTTTAAAAAGAGCTTCGTACCTAGAGCTGTGATCGAGATAAACGTGCCGCGTATATTTAATCGTTTATAGATCGCACATTTACTTTTTATGGGTACTTGTAACTCGCGTGCAAAAACAACTGACAGACTGTGACAGCTGTGCATTTTTTCGCGGCAAGATTTAAATCTGTAAAGTGTAACTGAGTGTAGCGAGTCTTCCCATATTTTTTCTTGACGCTGTTGGTCGACACACAAAACTAAAGATGCAGGCACTTTTTGTCATTTTTGAGCGAACTTGTCATCCCAAGGGAATGAATTCAATAAAATGTCAAATCTCCCCTTGACCGACCCCCCCCCCCTAGTATTGTCTCTAGTACCGAGGGTAGAATTTAAAGAAAATGCTGTTTATTTCAATACAATTATGTTTTTCACTGTATTGCTAACAGGAAATGTGCTGAGTCTTGTACATATATGGAGAACAAGGTGGAGGTTGAGGGATGGCGGTGATAATTTAAACACAATTTAGGGCTTCACAAGGGAATGTTTCACTAAAATCATGAATCGCACATTCTAAAGTTAATTGCTTTATCACAAGCTCATAGAAAATGCCTTTGATCACTGTTACCATTACATGGTTCCCAACAAACACATAAAATACAAATGTTTTCTTTGATATTTCAGGAAATATACTGCCTGACTTCTGATTAGTTAACTGGAAATTTACGTTAATATTTAGCAATTTATTGTTTTCACAGTCATGTGCTGTTTAATAATTGCACTGTTGTGTTGCTAAGTTTTATGATCATGGTCATCATTAATTATTAATTTTTTTTTTTTTTTTTATTGTCATAGCATTGTCAGGAAAGATGCCATTTTGTCATTTTGATCTCAGTCACTGCCAAATTCTTCCAGTTTTACAAAACTGTACAAGTATACATGTGTACAAAATTTATCCTTTAAAATTCTTCTCATGGATCTGAGTCTTGCTGGCAAAAGTCAAGTACAGTATATGAAAATCTGTGCATGTACATGTATCTTTGCTGTGCAAGGAATTATAATAATTATGATTAAAGACTGAAACAGTTAAATAATTTTATTAATATAATCTTTTTGAAACAGGAACAAGTACTGCTCAAATTGCAAAAGTCATCATGAATCCAAGCATCATTTACCCATCACAAAATGTACCATGCACTGGAATTCTGTCAACTCATCTGTCATTCTTAATGATGGGGTAAGAAGTCCTATCTTTGGGCTTGGAGTTCATGCAGTGAAGCCAGGGACAGAAACAATACAGGCGATCCACTGGGCATTAGAGGAAGGTTATCGGCTAATAGACACTGCATCAAGGTATAACAATGAAGAGAGTGTAGGGGAAGCTGTGAGAACATCAGGTATTCCACGAGAAGACATTTTCATTGTGACAAAACTCTATGATGATGACCATGGCTATGAGGAAACACTGACAGCATTTGGAAAGAGTCTTAACCACTTGGGTTTGGATTATGTGGATATGTATCTCATTCACGCACCAGTACCAGACAAAGTTGTGCCGTCTTGGCAAGCCATGATAGAACTGAAGAATCGTGGGCTTATCAGGTACCGGTAAATCATTTGACAAGCAGCAAGTGGGAGTAGGTTTTAGATTAATTCTCAGCTTCCAGATTGCTTCCTGTTGAATTGGCATATAAATAATATATCGCTCATAAATCAACCTCAGGGGGAGTAGTGCATACTCAAGCTAAGTATGGATAGGGATTCTGCCTAATACTCAAACCCTGACCCTATTTATGTGAAAAGTCCTCAGATGTTCTTACGCTGTTCATGATTTTCAGATCAAATTTCACCCATTTACTGGCAGCTAGATAATTTATGTAATTTCTAGACCCTGTTTATAATCAACTTTAGGAAATCCAAAAATGATATACATGTACCCAGTTTATGAAACCATACCCTGCCAGGTGGCATGCCCCTGTATAGCTTATATATGGGAGCAATTAACCCCCAGGTAAATTGAACATAGCATGTGCATTTCTTGATAACTTAACTGAGTTGTGTGTTTATGTAGTAATTTAATGAAAATAGAACTGAAGAATCACAGGCTTTTCAGGTAACTCATCTGAAAAACAGCAAGTGGAAGTAGGTTTTGGATTATTTTAAACATTATTCAATCTGTACTTACTAGACTGTTATTATGTTAAAGCTTCCAGCTTGTTGAAATTGTATAACTATATAAACTATGTACAATATGTATTAGAGCCATAAGTAAATTTTGGAAAAGCCAATTAAACCATGATTATTATTAAAATAGTTAATTTTTTTATAAATAAATTGTCAGTAGTAGGCATAGCTGTCACACCTTATCACCCACTCACCTGCATGGTAGTTGCACTCACCTGGTTTTCTATTGTTTTCTAAATTAACTTACTAGATGTCTACTTGTAGGTAATTAATTTGACAAAATTAATGCCCTTAAAACAAAAGACATCTTGAGCATATTGGCCCATTTGTTCACTGGATATTTTGTGTGTATGACTGAAAATAGTGCTACGGACCGCAATTCGGAATGACTAAAAAAACATCACTGCCCGCTGGCCCTCAGGCCCAGCTGTTGAGTTTCTTGGGTTGACAGCTATGAGTAGGGTTCTGCTTAAACAAATGCAGTGGCAGATGAAAATTAAATTATGTGCTTTCAATCTTAAAGGATGGCAAAATGAATGTGACACCACAATGCTACATACTGTAACAGGGTAGGATGAGGATAATTTTATTGTTTTTGTAAATTAACTGACCAACCAAGGCAAAAATATAGACAGTGCGTATTTTAGAGCTTTTAAACTGCCTTCCTTGGCAACCAGTCTTTTGTTGCCACACAAAGTTTTAAAAAGATTGTTACCTTGTTTTTTAATTTTATAGACAAGCACTGAATAGCAACTTGATAACTTTTTTTTAAACGTTTCCATCAAGAAATATCAAATAGTAGAACTACATGTCAATTCCTTGCAGGCAGATTATCCCTAATTGTACTGTTTTTAAATTCAGGTCCATTGGAGTTTCCAATTTTGGAGTTCATCACTTAGAAGAGTTGAAGAAACACACCAGCATCATACCATCTGTCAATCAAATTGAGCTCCACCCATTTCTGCAAGAAGTAGAAGTTGTGAAATACTGTCAGAGTGAAGGGATAACTGTTCAAGCTTACTCTCCAATTACAAGAGGTGAAAGGCTTGATGATCCTGTACTAACTGAGGTTGCCGAGCAACTCTGCAAAACACCAGCCCAGGTTTTGTTAAGGTGGTGCATTCAAAATGGATATATTGCTCTGCCAAAATCTTCCAGGAGAGACAGAATCAGAGAAAATGTAAATGTCTTTGATTTTGAGATTCCACTAGAATGTATGGAAAAATTGAATGGCTTGGAAGAAGGCTTCAGAACAGGAAAAAACAAAATTGAAAAAGCTTGGAATGGATAATCTATCTGTAACATTTAAATAGATTTTAAAATGAAGACTGTATGCTATTATTTTAATTCATGATAAAATTTACATGAAGATTGTGCGAATTCAGAGTTTATGAAATCTTATATGTATACATTTTCCAAGAAAGGAAGGACAAGTGAAAAGTATAAGCTGATCAGCCGGAGAAGTTGTTTAACTGTTTGTAAAACAGTACTAGTAATGTTTGACTAATACTGTATACAAGAAAAAATTAGGTTAGTCCAACAAGTAAATTCACTATTTTATTTATTATTTTTAAATACCACAAGTGTATACTATAATTGTATATCAGACTTTTGTTGTGCTAAGCACTTGCAATTAGTGCTGAAAAATACCATTATGTTTTTGCATGTGTAAGTTGATAACATGTAGGTATACCTAGGCCTTCAATTTGCTGTCCAAAACTGGCAGTTTTTTAAAATTGATTTTGCACGTGTAAGTTGACCCCCAATTTTGACGTTATCCAGCTAAAGAGTTAAAGTAATCATGGCAGGAAGGAATAAGGAGATATGACAGACATTGAACAGTACATGAAGTCACAATGCACAGTCATTTCAGAGATTTGGGCCCAGCATTAAAATTAGTGTAACAAGACTTAATGTTTTATTTGCAAACACGAGACTGTGTTTGATTTTTTGTAAACTTACACAAATTCCAGTTCTATATTACAACATTTACTTTTTTCTTTCTTGTATAACTCAGGTAGATTTTTGGGGATAAATTTTCAGTGATAAAGGTTTAATTTTTACATGCAAAGTTACAGTATGATAAATTCAGATTTCAGCTATTGTCTAAGTACATTGTATTAAATCTATTTTTGAGATCTTTACAGTTATCTAACCACAAATTTAGTCAAATGTGGCATGCATGTAACACACTAAAATGTTAAAAAAACATTTCTGACTAAAACTGTAATTTTCTTTTAAATTAATTTAATTTTAAAACGAGTATATTTTGTTCTAAAGAACCGTAAAAAAATTAAAAATGACTTAACACTGTAGGATCATGAGTTTTTTCATTACTATAGCTCAATACATCCCTTGATGTTTAAACTTTTTGCCCAAGATTCAACATACCTACATAGTTTATTCTAACAGAAAAGCACATTCTAGCAGGGCAAGAGGTGCTGCTCCATCACAAAATCAGCATGACTGTCCAAACAGACCCATGAATCATGATGGATTTCCATTTACAATTGTTTCGAGATCTTTGTGTAGTACGCAACTTTCCTGTCAAATTTCATTGACAGCAGCCCAAAACGAAATTCATAGCAATGAAAAATGTTTGAGGGGGGCAAAGCAATGAAACAACCACATTTACATGAAAAGACTGAAAATATTTGTGACTCAATAACTGGAACCTCCTCCTAACTGGAAATTCCTGTGTACTGGATTCTCTTCCTTACCTGTAGAAGATAGGATAGTATTTAAGGTTTTATTAGTAACTTTCAAGACATATTTAAAGGATTTACTCAAAGCCTACGTTCCCAGACATCCCTTACACTCTGCAGCTCAAGGCTTGTCAGTCGTCCCCAATTCCTCCATCTGTACCTATGGGGCAGGGCATTTTCAATAGCTGCACCAAAACTATGGAACAATCTGCCAGTAGGTCTAAAGAATGCAAGATCTGAAGTTCATTTAAAACCATGGTCAAGACCTACCTCTTCTGAAGGAACGTTCATTTAATATGACAAGAGGGGGATGAAGATGTCGAAACTCGAAGGATAAAATTTTAGCAGCCCACCTTGCTAGCAGTTCAAATTTTTGGGAGCCCCTTCCCCCTTGATTCCAGTGAAAAACAGTTACATTTCTTATTACAGAGTAAGAGTCCCATAGCCAGGAGAAAATGCTTACCAAGGCAGTATCATTTTGGCCGAGCAAGCTGCCTTTGCAGTGAAATCTAGGGGGGTCCGAGGGCATGCTGCCCACACGATTTTTGAATTTTCATCCCCGAAATCGCTGGAAATGCACTAAAATTTTACAAACAAGTCAAATATTCCAGCAGTAAAAAACAATTTTTGTACCTAGCAACTCGGCTTTGAATGTGGATCAGTTGTAACCAGTAACCTCCCAAATGAAAATCTCATTTCAATAATTGGCTGCCTGGCAGCAAGAATGTCAACATATTTTCAAAGCCGAGGGTTTTATTTTGGAATCTTAACATTGCTTGTTAAATGCAAAAGAGATCCTTCTATTACCATTAGCATCACAGGGCTGTTGGATCTCAAACAGTTCAAGGGAAATGCTGCTATGCACATAGCCTTTAACCATTTTATTTATTTTATCTGTTTGTGCTCAACACCAGCGTATCAAGCGCTGTTTACTAAAGTGGAATTCATCGAGTTTTATATTTAGCATGTATGTTTTTAAATTTAGAAATTCTGTATCAGGAGTTATATTTTCCAATCATATATGAAACACGTTAACAGGAAAGGGGTCATCGGGAGAAAAAGAAGGTGTCTCATAGACAGCCTACGTCGCGGCTGATTTAAGGGGAGAGAGCAAGCGTCGATCGAACCCTCTTTCGTTTGCTCGCGCGTCCCCTGCGAATTAAAACATTCTGCTTACTGGATTCCCCTGCCTTCTGGATTGCCTTGCTTACTGCAACCTCTTGCCTACTGGACTCTCCTGCTAATTGGAACCTCCTGCTGACTGCAACCTTCCGATAACTGCAACCTGCTTACTGGACTCTCCTGCAAACTGGAACCTCCTGCTTACTGGGTTCCCTTGCTTACTACAACCTGCTAAATGCAACCTCCTGCTTACTGGATTCTCCTGCTAATTGGAACCTCCTACCTACTGGATTCCCCTGCTTACTGCAACCTGCTAACTGCAACCTCTTGCCTACTGGACTCTCCTGCTAATTGGAACCTCCTGCTGACTGCAACCTTCTGATATCTGCAACCTCCTGCTTACTGGATTCTCCTGCCTGAATTAAATTCACTCTTTCTTCAACTTATTTTCTGAAATTCACTCCTGACAACTTGATTTTTTTTGTTTTCCTTGAAGTACTGAGGTATCAAGAATCAACATTTTTCACTACAAATGAAAAATAACTGGTTCAGGAACATTCTCGCTATCGTAGTTTTATTACAAATGTAAAATTGCAAATACATGCCATTAATTATATTGAATTCAACATTGATTTCCAATGCAATGTCCTCCACTAGGATATACTACTAGGAAAGTAGAAAAGTGATTTTGTTTCTACAAATGCAATAAGAAAATAACACAAAAAAGTTTGTGATGACAGTGCGTCAAAGTAATTATGTGGATACAATACTTTGATACGTGATTGATGATATAAAAATACAAATTTTTGAGTGGATAACTTTTCCTAAGCACTTTATGGTATTGTTTGTGAAATTGTATAGGCATTGTTTTCCTGTCAGGTCACTGTAATCACTTCAGGAATGGCAGTATTTTCGAGTCAAAGAATGTCTGTGAGAACTGAAGGTGATCTCCGTCAGCAGTAAGGAAATGGAGTTTCCCATCTTGGTCCATTTTCTTCAAGCCAAGCCAATCCTTCAAAGATAAAGAATGTAACTTTACCAACAGCACAGTTCAAGATTCCAATGATTAATTAAGTAATTTCTCCACAATTACTTTAACCATTTAAATAAACTACATATTTTTATCGAATAATGTGAGTATTATTCCTCATTTTGGACATTCTTGGAGAACCAATGGTAATCAGTTTTGGGCAATAGTGGCGAAACCAAAGAATGATGCCCCTGGGTCCTTCCTGCCTCCAGGTCTGAGGGAAGGTATTTTAGCCTTTCAAGGCAAAGCATTTCAACTGGGATTGCTAAAATGTGAACACTGCTTTGCAGTGTAGTCAAAAACTTCTGATTTCATATAATACGAAATCAGATTGCTTCTCATTGTTGTAACTCTTAAATTCAGTTTACGTTTGCATTCCATTTACCAGATAAAATTTGGAATAGGATTTTATGTATTTTGGATGGTTTCAGTACTACTTTAAACAAAACAGCCATAAACAAAAAAAATTAAGAAATAAGACAACCAGCTTGGTTTTTATGATTTCCTTTAAAAAAACGTTTGTTGTTCGATTGAATAGATCAAAGTTTTTATTCCACTTGTATACCTATTTCAAATCCCATTCTCCCTCAATCCATTTGTATTGTGTTATATATCAAATAAGTTGTATGAGACCCTATATGTAATTTGAATCTAGAAGTTACCACGATAAAAGTTAGGTGCTGCTGAGACTATACCCTCATGCATGTGGGAGAGACAAACTTGGTCATTGCAGTCATTCCAGTGAAAAGCAAACACACTGCAGTTCTTTTAATTTCAATCCTAAATACATGTATCTCCTGAGTGACAAATAGGAATATCAGACAGAATAACAGACCACGGTCTGGGTTGGTTCACACAAGTTTTTTTTTTAAATTTCATTTTCGTTTTTTCCACCCTAATCTTTATGAAAATGACAATAGAGAGTCCAGCCGAAAGACATACTGTATACTAAATTAATGATATATAATTTTTTTACAAAAAATAATTGTGTAATCTTGTAAATACATGCATATTAGGTTTGTTGGAACATGACATGCAATATACATGTAAACTTTAACTACTGTGCCACAATCTACAATAATTTATTATCTACTTATAACACTTAAAGTGGCAGTTAGTTGAATAAGGCCCTACATGTACATGCAGTTTAAAATAAATGAATGATTATGAATAATTAGTATTTCAGTCCCAACAACAATATTTCGAGGTCAAAAAGATAATACATTTGTTGTTAGAGCATAGGTACAGCGCATATCTAGATCTCCTTACCTCAGTGTACAGTGGGCTTTCTTGCAAGGTGAACTTTTCCTTGGCTTGTCCTGGCTTGTAAAACCCAAACCACTATAGGTAAAAACAAACATTCATGGCAGTATTAGGTTAGTAGAGATACAGTAGGCTGCTGCAGGATAATTATGGTTAGTTTCCAAACAAGACTGACATCTCTGCAATACATAGGCCATAGTCTGTTAAAGACAGCCAAAAACAGTGTAGATATGTGTTACTCCAAATTAGCAAAAAATGTGAAAGAGACAACAGTGCCAAGGATCATTGCTTTTAGCTAAAAAAGGGGATTCCCTAGGGGGATTCCCTTACTTCCTGGTTGCTTATTCAAAATAGTTTTTTACTGGCCAACCTAGTTGCAATCAGGTAGACACATGTTACTTGAACATGAACTTTCCGTTTTTGTTACATGTACATGAAAACGAGGCCAAATAAGTCTGCATGTAAGCAGAATAGGTTGCCACTGACTGATATCAGTCTGGGCTTGTATATTTACATAAGAGCTAGGTTGTTAAACTGAGCAGCGTCTTGCAAGAGCTATACATGTAGAGGTAACTTTGTGCTGGGTTCCCAGGAATGCTTCTCCTGTAAGGTTTGAATTTTTTGGCTATTATATCGCAAAACCTTCCTGTAGGGGAGTGAGATTCACGTAGTGGGGCAGGGCAGGGAGGTGGGGGAGGGGGGAGTGTAGTGCCATTGCATGCTGCCTCACTCTTGTGATCCATGATCAATGGCATCCATGTTACATGCAGTTTGTACAACTGTGGCTTACTGTATGGGGAATGATTATTCTCTAAATGTTTTGGTGGGTATATATAACATACATATAATTTTATATGTATGTGCTGAGAACCTTGAAACCCTTACTCTGTAATAACCCTCAACATCAAAATGGACCCCCCAAGGTTTTTCCGACCTATTAAAAATCTGTAGCTGTAAAGCAATCAAAATGAAACTTTTAGTACCTGTAGTCCGATCATGAACACTGACATCTTTTGATGTTAATTAGATGACATCATTACTTATAATTTATGTAGAATTAATTATGCAAATTGCAGTTTGATTATGAAACGGGATTTCTATGACAAAATTTGTTCTAATTTCTGCTTTTCTATTTTATTGTTAATTATTTTCCTATTTGAGGCGGTAATTACATGTTTTCCACTAAATTCGAGCAAATTTGCTGCAGTTTTCACAAAAATAATATTTCCCAAAAATCCAAGATGGCGGCCAAGATGGCGGACATGCTGTGAAACAACTGTTGTTATGAAAAGTAATTAGCTGACCCAAAGCTGCTTACATACCAAAGCTCAAGCTTTTACGTCCAACCATTTGGAAAATCATGGGGGGGGGGGCACGATTGACCCCCTCCTTGTGTTATTTTGTTAGTGAAAATAGCTTGGACGTCCGAGGGTTAAACCAGAATGTGGTTGATGCTACATGTACCCTACCCAAAACCAGCAACCAAAAGCCAGTTTCAAACCAAATTGGTGAAATCTATGATACATCTGCACATACTAGTAGAATATACCATTACAAGCTTAGGGAGTGCTGTCCACTTCAGAGAAATTTTGTGCCCACTCTTTTTAAGCAACAAGGTCTAAAATAAAAGGATTTACAACTTAAGTAAGAATTTAGAACAGCTACTGTAGTATTCTGATGATTTGATTTGCTGGATTCTTCAAACACTTGTAGTTCCCTCTAAGAATCCCTGCAGCACTTCTGACGGATGAATACAAATATACATATACATATACAGTATGAGTGTCTTATGAGCAGTTGAACACAGACCTCTGATTCCTTGGGATCCACCATTGTATCCTTATCAAACATCACTAGTACCAGGTTTTTTAGTTTCACGAGATTCTCCTTGTACTGTGGGTTCTTGGTCTGCAACATAACATTTCATAGAAAATGAAGACAGCAAAATATAATTTTTATTACTACCGGTAAATAAAAAACACTCAGCTGTCTTCATAGTCCCTGCTCCTGCCTCTGCCTAATAACTTGACTAAGCAGTATACATGTACTGTAGTTATAACAGGATGGTTCACATTTCTTGACAAACCTTTTCTTGGTTGATATCTGCCAGGAAGACGCTCTTGTTGGCGTATTCAGCTTCATTCAAAGGGTCATGCCAGTACTCTGCTTGAACCAAACTTTAAGGAACATATAACAGTCATTTGGTCAGAAGTGATTACAAAAGACAGTTCTTTCCGCAGGCTTTAAAAAAACTGCTCATAAAAATGTTATTATTGGCTCAGTCTGAGTGATGTATTTTGTTTTGTCACCAAAGAGTGTTTTCCCACTCTTTTTGATGATATTGCTTTCATCTAATACTCAGTTCTTTCTTGGGTTAAATGGTAAATTATGCAATGATGTGATTTAGTTTATGGATAGGAGCTAGCTTCTTCAATTTAAAACTAGGCTCAGGAAAAATCAGAATAAAATGGGGGGAAATGAAGAAGGAGAGGGAGGGGGAGTCGTTATCTCTTTTCCTCCCCAACAAAAATATGCTACATCAGAGGTTTGAGAAACTATAACATTCCTAAGCCCTTACATGTGTAATTACTAGGAAAGTTACATGTACATGACTGTACAGTACATGATTGTTACTTTGTTTTGATATCTAGCTGCTCTTTTGAGCTGTCTTAATTAGGAAGAACAGCTGGCCTGGAGATGTTTTCTTGGTATTCTCTGAGATATGACAGTTACATTTGCAGTAACTGGATAAATTGAGTTTAATACAAGTTTACACATTACCCATTTAAATATTTACAGTACTTTTTAAAAGTCATTTAAAATCTACTTTCAAGTTTTGCTGAACAAGAATTTTGTTCAACAATTTAACTGTCATAAAGAATGCATGTTTGTTGAAACATATCAATTTCAGTTTCTAAGAAAGAAAATAAAATTAGTTGTACTTACAAGTTCTGAATCCAGCTAAATGGTGAAAATGAAGACAAACAAAGTATTTATTAGAATTTCTGGGTTTGGATCTGTTTGGTTTCACTTCATACTTTCTTAGTATCAATTCCCATGATCACAGCTGACACAAATCAAACAAAGACTGAAGTGAGCCAGCATTTTTGCATTGTTCAGTTGTATTTTTATTGGTGGTTGTAGAAAATATCCAGTCATGCACCTCCCAGATGGAAATTTTCCTGGTTGAACATAGTTTTTCTGCTATTGAAAAAAATGAATTGGACCCTCTGTACCTCTGACCATATATTTTAACTTTAAAGTAATTATTGCACAACTCAGAATAATGATAAGCTTTGATCATTATATTATGCAAACTGCTACAGTTATCAAGTACTAAGACTAAAATTAATCAGTAAATAGAAGGATGAAACTGATGCGAACCTTACATAAGCTCCGATATTGAGAAGTTCTCTCACATAGTCACAAATTGTCGAGTTTTCCCCAGGGCAGTGGGGGAAACCATAAACACCTGAGTGACAAACACAGTTAACATATATTGCATGTAGGTGCATTTCAGTGTGATGTCAATGTTTATATCTTGTCTCATTAGTATACATATGTGTAAATACCTTTTCAAGATTCAAACGAAGTGTCTACAAATTGAAAAAGCATGGCACAATCAAGTATGTTCTTCCCAAAAATGTGCTGAATACTTCTAAATGAATAGAATAACCCAGCTTCATATTTCGTAGTTGCTGCTAATTATAATGGCTACAGACTCATTTTCACAGTGTTAGCCTCAACTTGGGTAAAGGTCAAGAATCCGCACCGCGACGTACTCAAGATACCCTGTCGGCCGACTGTCGGCCAACTGTTGGCCAACACTTCACCGACACCCCACCAACACTTCACCGACACTTCACCAACACTTCACCGACACTTCACTGGCACTTTCAAAAATTGCTTGATCAAACGCTTTCGTGCTCCGCGATGGTTATGTTTTGTATTCGATAGTCTTCAATTATTCACAATATTTTCGTTCTTACACTTTGTTAGGTTTTGAAAAGAAGAAAACAAGCAGAGGAGAATAAGATTGAGAGACGATAAATACTCTTCATTAGACTTGCAAAGAGTTCGAACCCACGATAACAGAACTGAAATCACCGCGACTGCGGCCTAACAACTTTACATTTGCGTGACTAAATGTGACTTTCAGAAATTAAACGCATAAGACAAATAAACTGAAGTATCTTCACAGCCTATTTTGGATGAGTTTTGTTATTAAAGCTTTAAGATTTTATTTTAATAAAAGGGAAGGCTCATTCTTATATATTTTGCCTTTGTAAACATTGTCACATTTTGACCATTTTAGTACGGGTGTTCAACAAGTTTAGGTTTGCTATGTTCGCTTTGGACGATTATAACTCACTCTGATTGGACGATTTCAGATATATCTTCATTATGATTGAACGGTTTCGATCCGTTTTTTATTTCATGATCGTGTTTTTTACTTTC
>JAOBYE010146777.1:0-13474 GCA_025403585.1 Parazoanthus swiftii | reverse complement strand
ATGACAGCAGCGTGACAGCCATAACAGTAATGTATATAAGTAACAGCAGTGTGGAATAACAGCAGCGTGAAAGCCATAACAGTAATGTTCAGCTGTGTGAAATGACAGCAGCGTGACAGCCATAACAGTAATGTATATAAGTAACAGCAGTGTGGAATAACAGCAGCGTGAAAGCCATGACAGTAACGTTCAGCAGTGTGAAATGACAGCAGCGTGACAGCCATAACAGTAATGTATATACGTAACAGCAGTGTGGAATAACAGCAGCGTGACAGCCATAACAGTATTGCTCAGCAGTGTGAAATGACAGCAGCGTGACAGTCATAACAGTAATGTATATAAGTAACAACGGTGTGGAATAACAGCAGCGTGACAGCCATAACAGTAATGTTCAGCAGTGTAAAATGACAGCAGCGTGACAGCCATAACAGTAATGTATATAAATAACAGCGGTGTGGAAAAACAGCAGCTTGCCACCATGGCAAAATCAGCCGTGTGAGGTGACAGCAATGTGAGGTGACAACAGTATGTCAGCCATGACAGTTACAGCAAGACTTAACGACAACGTTCTGTGCCGTGCAGCGATGTACACAACTGTGTACACAAAAGTGTTTTGAAGTTACGGTACCTGCCGTACTTACCTGCACAGAATCAAAATGGCCACTAATAGTTACAGCTGGTACCCAGGCTCCTTCATTCTGGGGAAAGATAAACAAAATTCTATAGTAAGAATCAATAATTAGATCTAATAAAATAGGCTAATAAGATCTAGCACAGACAGACGTTGGATAGAACTTTGCCAATAAAAACCCAGTTCTCGTCAAGCTAAAAGAAGTTAAGAATCCAGTTATGCATGAGTGTGACAGCCATGACACTCACAACAGATTGTGCTGTGACATTAAAGGAATTAACAACAAGGTTCTGTGCCGTGCAGCGATGTGCACAACTGTGTACACAAAAGTGTTTGAAGTTACGGTACCTGCCGTACCTACCTTACAGAATCAAAATGGTCAATAATTAGATCTAATAAAATAGGCTAATAAAAACTAGCACAGACAGACGTTGGATTAGAACTTTGCCAATAAAAACCCAGTTCTCGTCAAGCTAAAACTAGTAAAAGAAGTTAAGAGTCCAGTTATGTAAGAGTCAAAACGCATCAGACACAGGAAACAGAGTTGTTGGGGATGTTGGATGAGCACAGTTGTGAATCGAAGGTAAGGCTATTTTTCACGTTTTACACTTGCCAGTATTCTCTTAACGTCCCATTTTATTGTTTGTGGCTGATATATAATAAAACCACGTGAAACGACTTAAAATGCGCTTATAAGTAGGAAAACAAAATATGTTTTTATTCTCTACTTCCAATGTTGTAGCCAATTGACTAAAGCGCCGCAGTCAGTTTCCCTTTTGCAAACGGTCGATGCTATTTCAAATGCCATTTCCAACAACAGTCGATAATGTGATAAGTAATTAAAACAGCAAAGCACCACGTTGTTGGTGTAGTGGTAGTGCACAGGATTGGACTGCTGGTAGTCATACACGGGTTAAAAACACAGTAAATTTTTTATATATGTTTCACTAAGCTTTATTAAAACCTTTATTCTGTTTGGTTTCATCTTTTAAAGTTAATTTTGGTCTGGGTTAGGGTTAGCATTAGCTGTATTTCCATGACCACGACTTTATAATTTTTATGAAAACGACAATAGATTGTTGCTCTTAATCGGATCGACTATCAAAAGCGGTATCGACCGACATGTCGGAAAAACGCCAACCAGGCTCGCGAATTTGCAAAATTTAAAAAAAAATAAACAAAAAACAAAAAAAAAACAAGAAAAATAAACAAAAGTTAAAGGTTTTATCACACCAGGTTTGCTTGTTTTGCTTTCTTCGTCCACTGTGAAAGATCATTCGCATATTTTTTTGTTCGGAAAAATTACACACTTCATACATAAACTTTTGCTTTAAAAATTGGATTTCAAGACGCCATCTTGGAAATTTGCCCAGCTTTTTTTCTCTTACTACCTCGCGTGCACGTGCATTATTCCAACATGTCGCATCGACCATTTACGAAAGGGAAAACTGCATCGCCGCTGTCTTACCTGTTCGCTGTGCTTTGTCCACAGACTAAACGCGCCTTGGTAGCCATGCCCCAATATTGATGAACCATCCGGGCTGAAAACGCCGCCAAAAAACCCTGCAGTTAATCCGCCAACCTCCCCCACCCGTACCTGTAGCAAACAAGAAACTGGTTAAGCCAGTTATATCAATGTCAAACTGGTTAGAAAGCATGTTTAACAGGTTCCAGGTAGAAGATGAATATTCATTGAATTTTACCCTCTCTAGCCACACCCCTGATTCCTCATCTGGCATCCAGATCATCATTGTCTTGTCCATAGAGGCAGATAGCAAACACATTGGCTGAATGACTTTGCCATCTGCAACGGAGCATGATTAGACACGCAACAATGTCGGAATATAACAACGATGGAATGTTCCAACAATCATGAAACTTGGCAAGAATATTCGAGCAGGGTACAACGATGGATGTTCCAATACTGATGGAACATAGCAAGAGTGCAACAAGTAGTAAAGATGGAATATTCAAAAAAAAGTTGAAGAAAGTAGGCATAATAGAACAGTATGAATAATGCAAGACGGAACATAGCAAAAACGATGAGACAGCCAGAACAATGGTACACAACATGAACAATGGAATACAGCAAGGAAGGTACAGTATTACGATACCAACGGAACACAGCAAGAACAATGGATCGCAAAGGGATTAACAGAACATTACAGTATCAAGATTTGGAACACAGCAAGAATAATAAATAAAAAAACAATGATGGAATACTAGAGTATTGATGGTACATTGCACCAATGGTAGAACAAACCAAGATTAATGGAACACGGTATCAAAATATAATGCGACAACAAAGAATTAACGAATATCGTGCAAAAACGACAGAAAACTGGATTAATAATGGTATGTTTACAGTGATCAACCATGAAACTTATAAAAAGTGACAGAACACAGCAAGAAAAACGTAACGGCCGACAAGAATGGAACACAGCAACAAAGATGGAATCTTTCGACAATGACGGCACACAACAGGAGAGATATTTGAAACGGAGTGCCCAACAGGGGTAGAATCATGGAGCACAGTTATAGTAGCAGAACAAAGCAACAGTGAGGGAATACATGTACAAGAAGAACAGAGGAAGAATAGACTAATACTGGAATGTTTCCATATGGATTGAAAACAACAACAACGACAGAGTGCTTTCAACAATGATGGTTCACAATCCTCTGTCGGGATGAAACTACACAGTAACCTCGGGAATGTTAGAATTTCATAGCAACAGTGAAGGGACACAATATAACAAACTAAAGAGAATGCTTGGATACATTAATTTTGTAAATTGTGATGGAATAAAGTTCTAAAGATGTCAGCAGTAACAAAAAAAATCTAATTTTACATGCAACAGTTTAAACGAAGAAAATCTGAACTCTTACAATGCAGAATGATTGGAAAATAGTCCAGTATTAAATTCGTAATTGCCGCTGGTTACAATAATTACAGACTCTTTTCACAGCGTTAGCTTCGACTTTTATTTTTCCTAAATACCCATATACATGTAGATTCCTACATGTACCTACATTTACCTATTTACAACTCTGTGACATATTGTTGGAGGCTCGGACTTCGTTCTCGCTGGTATTTTTGTATATTCAGCACTGTGTGTGAAATCTTAGCACAGTTGGTAAGATCTCTGACTGCCAACCAGATGGTCCCGGGCTCAATCCCCGGCCTGGTCGAGGTTGAACTTTGGGTGACCTTTTTTCTCCACACCGTCCGCGGACAAGGACGTTAAGCCGTTGGTCTAGTCTCCTGTAATGTTATCTCAGGGGGCTTAAAAGAACCCACGCACTTCTCAAAAAGAGTAGGGTAATCCCGGTGTTGCGGTGAGGGCCACACGGAAGATTACACCTTATGGATGTAAGTGTGTCACCCTTAATAAATAAAGTGCCTTTACTTTTCTACTTTACTAAGTCAAAGTCTAGAACGCTGTAGCAGTGAGTCTACGGTCATTGCAATCAGCGGTAACTGGGAATCTGGAACTGGACTACTTTAACAGCACTGATAGCAAAACTACTTAGTAAAACAAAGAGATAACTCAACAGCATTGAAAACATACATAATCATGGTGAATTACGTCTTGACGACAACAGTCAAAAAAGGCGAAAACTCCAACCTCGTATTTGCTGCGGATGCCAGTGAACGCCATACACCCAGTCTTCGTGACCAGCTAAAACTGACTCCAATACCACGGATATTTCCTTTTCTTTGTCTACATTAGATAAAAATGTGAAAAAACATAAATATGTTCATTATAAAAAATTATATAAAAAGCAAGTACTTGTTTAAAGATTCTCTCAATAAGCAAGTTTCCAAAACATGTGGAGAACACCATAAGAATTTTGCGGGTGGCCACACCCCTGTTTTTAATGTTCTGTGACATTTTTAAGGTTTTTATCTTTTACCTTCTTTTGATAAGAATCGATCTTCTTCCTTTCCTAACCACTTTGTTTCCCACCAACTGAAGCTCAGCAGAAAGTTGTTTTCCGCATGACTAGGAAACTGGCTTTTTCACAGTTAAATTTTGAAAAGTTTATAAAGGCTTTGGCTCGCGTTCGTAATTATACGGTAAGTATCTTTTTTTCACTTATGTACTGAAATGCTTTTTTTTTAAATAAACGGAAAAGACACATACCTGCTACAGTAACGCTGAAAACTGTCGATGTTAACTTGAGATCTGTTATATCTTGCTCTTCGTCGAGTGTTCCCGGGTTTGCACCTGATCCAGACAGTCTCCACACTCTTATATAGCAGTCTTGCGCACAGCTCGCCAGTAACAAGTCTTGAGAATCTAGAAAAAAACGTTCTAAATTTTTATCACTTTCTTTCGAGTTAGCGGTATTTGTACATGTATGTGGAACTGATCAAACCACCCTGGAGGGCGAGGGTAGCGCAGTTGGTAAGATGTCTAACAGACAATCAGGGTGGTCACGGGTTCAAACCCCGGCCTAGTCGACGGTTAATAGATCTTTGTGTGACCTTCTTTCGCCTCGCAATCTGCCGACAGGGATGTTGAGCCGTTGGTCTATTCTTCCGAAACGTTCACTTCTCAAAAAGAGTACTTAAGGCACATGTAACTCCGGCATTGTGGTCAGGGACAGGAGAGGAAACGAGAGCTATCAATGTAAAGGTGTTACACCCAAACCAGCATACACGTAAATAAAGTGTCCTTACATGTACTTTACTTTATTTAATCTGTCATCTCAGAGCCGTACCGTCAGGGGATGGGGGGCCCCTCCCCTCAGACGTACAAAGGTACGTAAATGTACGACCCGGAGTTTAACTTTTGGGTCTCAAGATATCAATCTTTTTCTGGGATTAAACAGCTTGCCAAAACACCTCCTTGGGTAAAATATGGATTGTGTAATGCATGGGTACATATGGATATGTATTACGGTACTGAGCTGTTGCAACAAGCCTTGTAGTTTCAGATGACAACAAGTGCGAGTATCTAGACGTAACAGGGCCGTAGCAAGGGGTGGTGCCGGAGGGGCCCGTGCCCCCCCAGTTTTTTCCCCAGCAAATGTGTCAGATGTGTCAAGCTCAGCAAATTGCTCCAAGTTTGTGAAAAACTTGTCATATTTTACTAGTTTTACACACTCTTATTTTGTTTCAAATGGCGTTTAAAACCCAGGAAACACGTTTTTAGACAAACTAATTTTCAAATTTCCCGGAGGGGCATGCCCCCGGACCCCCCTAGAAGGCTCACACCTTCGACTCTTGGCGCTGCTCCCCCCCAGTTTTCCAAGGCTTGCTACGGCCTTGCGTAAGAAGAGGTCGGTGGATATAGAATAACAAAAATAATGGAATCTCGTACCAGTAAATGCACTACAGTATTAAGAAGTCAAAGTATTTAGTCAAACCCCAGAAAGCAGTTAAAAATACCAAAAATATAAGTGGAAAAATTATATGTCGGTGTAGACTCATTTATTTATGTTTGTTAAGAATCGCAAATATTACGTATCCTAATTAACTGATTACCTTTTTAGCTAGCCAGGGCCTAAATAGTGATTATAACTATATACTATAGTGCAACAAGATCAAGTCTATTAGCTGTTTCGAGGGGAGACAGAAGGGAGAATATTTAGGGAGGGGGGAGATTGCTTCAAATGGAATAATATCTATTCAAAACAACTTACCATCCACTGCAAAATCAAGGCCTCTAATCCAGTCTTCGTGACCTTGCAAGCATATCACTTCACTGAACTGCAAAAACATGCAATAGTTAATGGCAAACTGGTTTAAACCAAAATGATAGCCTTTCATAATGGAAACTGTCTTGCAACTTTTTAAGCTGAATTCTTATAGCAATTCAGTTTCAACTCACGGGAAAAGCCCCAGTCCACAACTGGCACGCAAACCACTTTCCCACACATTAAACACTTGTGGTGAATCAACAAAGAAGAAAAAATGAAGAAAAACGCGTAATTGAAAACCAAGTAGATTTTGATGAAAGTGGTACAGTGTATCATGTTTGTTGAAAAGTGTAATGAATGAAACTTTAGGTTCTCCAAGATGCCATTTCCTGCATTTTGAGACTAAACTTTATTTAACGTCGTTGCGCTGGGAGTGGTTGCCCATTCTCCCAAACCAGTGGCTTAAGTTTAATTGCTCGACGGCACAGAATCTGATATTGGCGAGAAAGTCAATTTTGTGGAGGGAGGAAAATCGGAGAACCCGAAGAAAAACCCTCGGAGTCAGAAGGAGATCGACAATACTCAGCCAACATGCGAAGCCCACAGGCCTCGATCACGGGTCTTCAAGATGGGAGGCACGAGCGCTAACCACTCGGCCATCTTGACTCCTGCATTTCGAGGTCATAATACTTGAGACATTGTACACGTCAACTGAGATGGCTTAGGGCACGATACCGACGCTCACCACAACCCACATGCTGCTAGGGGAAAGGAAGGCAATAAACTGGGTAAACAACACGAGAGACTAGACTACAAGTAGTCCCTATTTTCCTCCGGGAGATAGTCGAGTGGCAAGTGTCAAAATGGAGCGAGAAAACTGAGGCTCAGTTTTCGCGCGCCAACTTTGGATTCTCGATCGCTTTTTTCGATCTCTCGCTCGACTATCTTCCGGAGGAAAAATCTACGAGAAACAACCAAGACACGACTAAATCAAAAAAAATAAAAGATATAAAATGAAGCGAGGTAAAGTTACATTTCGTTCTTTCGTCAACGAAAAGCATAAGAAATACTGGAGATTATGAAGAAAAAACGGGAGGCCATAAAAAATCGCCAAAAAAGGGAGGTTTCTGGCTAAAACGGAAAGAATGGAATCTCTGCATTTGATGCACCACCAACACAACGAAAACGTAAGTTACACTGGTCTTACAAGAACTTTGCATTGCAACTGCACGTCTAGCAACAGACAGAACCTGAGCTCTTAGTGGTGCACAAAGCAAGACTGGTAAACTATTTGCACACGGCGTCTTACCTTGTCTTCATTTTCTATAAACAAGTGGATTTTTGTATCCTCGCCACCACAGGCCAATATTGGTACTATATATAGTAGCACATGGTAAAAGGAGTCAGTGAGAGCGTTATATTGTACATAGTTATATCGCAAACTAAGATACTTCACACATTCTGATTGGTTCTCGAGCAATCTGGATCCCCCGTAATGCCGACCGGCACTGTGGGTTATTGTCGGATTTGCGAAGTAAATGATGCATTCCTTGGTCAATACAGCAAGGCCCCAGTTTGATGTTTCCCATATAGACCTTTCTCCCCGGGGGGGGGGGTACTTCAGGGTGAAAGTGGTAGGGATGACGGTCGGGAGGCTCGAATTTCTACCCTAAAAAACTACCTAGTGGAAAAAAAATTTCACCCTAAAAAATACCCCTCGCTCATGGAATACCCTAAAAAATACCTGAATTTATCTTCAGTTTAATAACCCCTAAAACTACCAAAATTTCTTCCGAGTGCGATTTTCGCTCAAAAATACCCTAAGAAATACCAGATCGCCGGTTTTATACCCTAAAAAATACAACGGTCATACCTACCATCCAAATATAGGGAGTACCCCCCCGGGCCTTTCTCTCGGTTAATAAACTTGTAGTTAGTAACAGTTATACAAACTTACGCTTTTTAAAATAATGGAACATTAAGCTTCATCTTTAATCAGGGTTCGTACACTAATGGCCGATTAGAATTCCATGACTTTCCAGGTTAATATTTATAAAAATCCAGGACCTGAAAAAGCTAAAAATAACCAGCAACCACGCAACTACGTAGTAGTTAGCAACAAATTTAAATTATGGAACAATAGCTGTGACCCTTTGTTGTCACTTGTTGAAACTACTGAAGTGCTCCGAGGACATTTCCGGATAATACGGGCTTTTTGCGATGCTATTCAGACACATTCATTCCTCATCCACAACAATCGTGAAAACGAAAGAGATAAAGCGAATTTTCCAGAACTTTCCAGGACCGTCTCTAATATTCCAGGTTTTCCAGGCCTGGAATTCAAATTCTGGATTTTCCAAGACTTTCCAGGTTTTCCAGGACCCATACGAACCCTGATTAATGTGGGCATGTATGGTCCCAGCAGGATGTTTACCGATAATTTGGGTGACTTCAGAACAAACTGCAGAATTCTAATGGATAACATATATCAGACAAGACAAAACGCACATACTCTGAAGTTATAAGCAGGCCAACAAAAACAAGTGCACCCTTCTGAAAGTATACACACACAGTCATAAATATGACTTTATGTACCTGTAAATGTATATAATAACTAATATCATACATGTCAACATTATGTGTATCAAAGTCAAAAAACATACAGTACATGTACATTGTACGGTGGTAGAGTGACTTTCGTTTGACTTGGAATTGTTCGCTTTTGTTTCGTCAACCAATGGCAGGAAAGCTACGAATACAAACTCTGTCGTGGATTTCTAGTGTATCTCTCTGTTCGTTTGTCCGATGAAACAAAACTACGAACACGAGCTTAACAGAAATGATGGCGCAATTCTTCGTGCTTACACGCGCCGAGTTCGTCAAGCCAATCAGAAATTCCCCACGTTCATGATAGCGCGCGCTCAGGGCTGCTCACGTTCTATTGGCACAACTAAGAAACGTCATTCGAGCTCTGTTCGCGTTTTGTTTGGGTGTTATTGTTTCAAGGTTAAACAAAAACCACTCTAAAGTGCTCAAAAACGGGGTAAAGTGGGATATTAAGACAAAACAACTTGAGTTTAAATTGACCAATGTTTTTTTTAAGGCTGCTAAACCAGTAAGTTGTACCGACTTTCCCCAGTGGCTGTACCGCCTTTCAAAGCATTGTCAGCTGGCAAATTTTTAGTTATCAAAGACGACATTTAACTAATTCACAACTCTAACCTGTGATCATGTTTAACTAAAGGTGGTGCTTAAAAATATTGTATTAAAAAACATGCAAAGTTGTACTTGTACCTTGAAGATCTTACAGAAAGTTGATGTCAAACTTTTCACGGAAAAACCTGGTATTTTAGGGTCGCAATTCCTAAAATCCGGTCCCCAAAAAGCACAGTGTTGTATTTCAAGGACTCTAGCTTTTAAAAATGTTTTGGGGAGCTTGCGCATTCAGTGTTTGATGACCTTTACCCAGGTTACCTTATTTCTCACTCAGTGTACTTTATTTGCCTTAAGAAAAACATTGGTTTCTTAGTGCTACAAATTTGTATTTTGTGGAACAGTAGGCCACATTTTTCAAGGGTCAACCAAATTGTAGCACGCAGTATGTGTAACCCAAGTTCGTCTTGTTTAAGTTTGTCTAACTTGTTATACTGTATAGAATGCCTATAGATTAACTGCACAAACCAACCTTGTGTTCCAGGAAGAAGTGCAAGTGCAACAGCTAGTGTGAAGCCACGCCCACTCGTCAATGAAATTGACTGCTTGCATACATACTCCCCTTGGAAAATAATAATAGACTTTGACTCTTGATCTTTAAAAAATGTGATCACTCACTGTCTGGAGTTAATCTGATATATACAGTACATGTACATGTTGTTTATGTCTGTACAGTAAAATGGCCAGTACTGAGATATTGTTTAACCATATATACAGTGTATATAGATGTGAATGTATCAGGCATGGGTGACTCTGGCACTGAGGGTTGGCAAGGGGGGGGGGTTACTCTAACATAAATGCAACATGGAGGTACCATTGAAGGCAAAAGCTGAACCCAAAAAATGCTCTGCAACATATGCAGAAGTGAAACGGGACTGTACACAATTACTGTACTCAAAAGAAGCTTATAATTAGGTCAAATAAATTAAACCCCAAAATACTGTGTTTTACACTTGAAAATTTACAAATTTGATATGTTTGCCAATCCTGTCTACTTATCCTACTATTTACCTGAAGCTTAGTGGGAACATATCAACTGACATTAAGTTAGTAAAAAACCATTGATTCTTACTTTATTATTGTGTTATCCTGAAAGAGATACAATCATTTACAGTATCTACAAACTGCCAAAAACTAATTCAACTGTCAGCAGCTTCCCACCAAGAAATACACAATGTATGTAACTATGTTTACCGTAGTTAATTTTCATTATTATCTAATTAGGTGTGGGTAAGTATTCCCAAGTTAGCAACTGAGACTGCAACACAAATAACAGACACTTACATTTATTAGTTTGTAAACTACATGACTTGTACTTACTGTGTCAGGAACCGTACTAAGTACTAACCAGAGCAACAAACCTCATGTGCATTCCTATCTAGAATATAATTATATGGAGACTAAAAAAATGTCACTAGCAGGGGCAGATCCAGAATTTCAAAAAGGGGCCCAAACCTACTATTCTTGAAAGGGGGACTAAAAACAGGCATCATTTCTCCAAAAGGTGTTTTATTTAGGTTTTTCTTAAAACTGTTTCCAAAATTTGCCAATTAAATGGAAGGGGAGTCCCTTTAACTACTGGCTCCCCTGCTACCTATAAATCCGTTCTTGGTTAGATATAATTAAAGCAGTAATTAAAGACTTTAATAACTACTGTACTTTTTTTTACAGTAGCTGCATACTGTAGTTGAATGATTGTATATTAAGTATTTATTCTATAATTTGTTGCATAAAATATACTAAACTGTAGAGAAATCTACAGTATTGTATAAAAATATTATAATAGTCTCTTTAAAAAGTAAAAATAATTGCAAAATTAGCCTTTTTCAAGCATTTTTAAATATAAAATTATATGCCAGCCCTATAATTTTATACTTCGCACCTTTGATATTTTATTGCAGTATGACTTTAATAAATTCATAATCAGACTCTTATTGATAATGTTCAGTCTTCCAATTCTCTCAAAGCCTCTGAATCAACTGCATGGCTGTACTGTACAGTAGATTGTCAAATTATGTCACTCTCCCTTTAGGAAAGGCAAGACTTACTTGTTAATTGCTGAACTGCCTAAATGAAACAAAGCCAATTGACATTAATTTTCAAATGAAAGTTCTTGCAAGAGCTCAAGAGTCACCTTGTCTTTGTCTCTCCCACACAATGACAGAATCATCGGCTGCAGCAGTTACTATTAGTGTTCGACTCTCTTGGGGCTCAACAGAAGTTGTAATTGTCATGGCATCCACTGCTTGCACACTTCCATTGTGACCTCTTAGCACAGAGCTCCCATGCCACTGAATAATGTGAGTCATAACATGCAGTCAAGAAGTGGTTTGGATATAAAATTATTGGGTACAAATTCTTATCAAATAACCATTTCATTCTCTTTTCAAGTGACTTCTTAATCTTCAGAACTACTGGACTAAATATACAGTCTGTACTGAAGGCATACACATTAAACTAACAGTAAAGATAATTTTGATCAAGTTTAAATATATAAACTATAAACAAAGTTAAAAATTATTAATATAATTACAACAAACCTGTAGAAATAAAAGTCAGAGAGGGTTTGATATTTCCATAATGACTGAGAGTTACTGTATAGGCCTTTGCTGCTAAATCAATCCTATAAACCTTGTCCTTTGTCCTGTCCAATGGTAATTTGGTTGAATTGTAATACATGTATATCTTCAAGGTACAGTATATATAATATCCTAAATATATATTTATGACTAGCTTCTGAAAATCCCTGCCAAGTCCAGATCCATACCTTGCCCCAGATTAACAAAACTATACTCAATGATTTATATAATGTACATACATGTACCCTGTTTTAGATCAAAAGGCTTAAAAACCTTTCACCTGACACACACCTACAGTACATTGTACATATATATGGCCAATAAACTAAAGGTATCTTTCCCTGGAAGTCAGTCACACTCAGCGTCAGGAGTGCTTTAGCTCCTGAAGAGTCATTCAACCAAACAAAACATGATACTGCATCAACAGTTAACCAATACATTGTCCACAGTCATGTGCAGTACACTGTACACATTCTTAATACTATGGTGCTCACCTTTTCCTTTGTTCGACTCCATACAACCACAGTTTTGTCACTTGATCCTGACACTAATTCCCTTTCTGGCCCTAAATCAGAAAACGGGAAGCAGACTTTTGAGTACTTTAATTTTCAAAATTTATGATTTAATTCATTTCAAGAATGGGGTAGTACTGTAAAACCGATGTGCCCAAGGGTGTGAATTGAGTCTTAGTAGACCACTTCAGCAGCTAAGTGCCGACTAACTGATAAAATCGATGGACCAACAGATTGACTGTCTTTGCTTGATGAATGTTAAACAAGGTTAACCATTACAAGTATCTCCCAAACTTTGCAAAATTTTTTTGAATTTCAAAAAGTTTACAACGATATGTTGATTGGCAAATTGGATAAAAGTTATACAGTGTAGGTCATGTTATAGAAAATTACTATACAGACAGGTCCATCATCCTGTTTTTCTTGTTGGCAATTCAACTTTTCTTCTGATTGATACTATTACTACTACAACAACACTACTACTATAAAAAGCCACTGTATTTCTGTAATGCCTTTCACAAATTGTCCAAAGAAAAACTCAAAAGCACGTAATCATTTTTAAAAGCTATCAGTTGATCATACCTTGGTTAGAAACAGGGATCCAGCTGACACAGTTTACTCTGTCTTTGTGACCATTAAGTAGACACTGTATGGATCCCGAGGAGTTATTCTTCTACAAGATAGTGAATTACTGAATAAATACAGTACTGGAAAGGCTGATCAAGTGAATTGGAGTGGTTTACGCACGTAGGAACATTTTTCTCACCTTAGGAATGTATAAAGCAACTGAACGGCAAGCCCCGAAGGCTACTAGTCCATTTTGTCCCCAAGAAACGCTCTGCGGGGTTCGGTTGCAAGCAACACTGACATATTCAAGAGAACAAGACAGCTTA
>JAOBYE010146666.1:5322-18552 GCA_025403585.1 Parazoanthus swiftii | reverse complement strand
CATTTTTTCCCGCGTGGGGCCCAGTCCCCCGGAGCGCAGCGAAGAGCGAAGAAAAAACGGGGCCAGAACTGGACTAATAATTATAGCGTTTTAAAGAGGTCCTCCACATGATGATACATGGAGATTTAGGAAAGGGGCCCCTCAGTAAGAGAGAGAAGACTGGAAGGAATGGCGGACCGCTCGAAAGTGGTCACCGATAAAAGCGAGCCGTAAAACCAAGTCGGACTCTTACTGGGGGGAACTTCGATTAGTAATATCTCGGTGAATAACGGACAGAATGACCCCATATTCCACAGGGAGACAAGTAGACATACATGAGACAAGTCAGTGTAACAAAGACGTTTGAAATGTCATTTATTTATTGGTATTTTTAGGCTGATTTTTCACCAGGGGGTATGTTTTAGGGTGCGCAAATTATTATTGCTAAGTATTTTTTAGGGTATAGTTTTTTAGGATTTCAGACGGTCATCCCTATCCTTTTTAAGGCCCTAGGTTCCCCCCCCCCCCCCCACCCGAGAAAAAACCAAGATCAAGCTGTGACAAATACTGTAAAAGGGATTATGGGTGCCATAAATCAATTGTTGCGTCTTGGGAGCTGCTAAAGATTTGGTACCCAGAATTTGGTGAGCAAAAATACATTTATCCAAGTTCTGCTTAGCTATAGACTATACGCATAGCCAATTAAATTCTAAATATAACCGACTATGAATCAGATCCGTTAAGCTTGTTCTTTGACGTCACTCTGTCCGGGAGAATCCCTGGTCGTAGCTAGTAGTCGGACAGGCAAGCTGATTGGTTTTTGCAAGAAAAAAGAGGTGTGGTTATATGTACGCATAGTTTGAATGAGAGATAAATATCTAGAGAAAGTGCTGCTCGCGAGCAGTAAACAGACAAATCGAAACACGGATTGTGGAGCAAGTTTAAGTCTTTCCACTCCCCACAACTCTAGTGTCTGCTTTCTGATGAGAGTCAATAGGGTAGGTAAAAACGCTGTTTCTTTGCTTTAAAAACTAGTCCACGGCACTTTTTTGTGCACTCAAATCTAGATACCGATATACATTGATTTTAAAACCCCTAGTTAAATTTTTTTTAAGGCATCAATTAAATAATTCACTGCCGATGCCAATATTAAACATTCTAAATAGCCAACACAATTCTAAAATTCATTTCAGCACTCAGCTAGCACTCCGATGTGATGTTAACTTTCTAAATTGCTCCTGTACCTAACCAAGTTTCAGTAATCGGCTGGCTGGAGATTTCTCCGAGCGAGCGCCACAGGCCCAAGGAGTTATCCAGGGACCAAGGGTATTCTCTCCCCTCCCGGGAAATTTTTTGAAAAGCGATTTCCTGCATTCCGCGGTCACGTTATTGAACATTTTCAGTTAACAATCAAAACTCGATACTATTTTTAAGAACTGCCAAACACTTTTCCTTTCATGTACTAATGCTCCACTTATAAGTAGATGATTTCCAGTTCGGCCTGAGATTTTGCTTGCTCGACTGGAGATTAAGTCCCAAAGCTTGAGTCTCCAGCTGTAATATAATACTTGATATAATTTTGGAGTGTGAACGGCAAAAATTGCTACAATCAAGAGCATTTGAGTTCTCCTTCGTTGCTATGGAATCAGGTGGACTTCAAATAAGCCGAAGTACACTTCCAGTGCAGTTGAAACCACACTTCAATGACACTTGGGCGCGCACTTAGACAACGCTTAACCACTCAGAACACAGCCAAATCAACCTTGTTTGCTTCGCGCGAAAAGTGATTGACGGGTTAATCGCAAAGTGCAGACAAGGTGGCATGTGCTTTTCTGAATGCGAACGGGATTTTTTTCAAGTTCCTCAAATGCACTTTGAGTGCACTTGTAAGTCTAGTGTGAACCGGTCTATATTTCAGATTAGCCACAAGCTGAGTGACTGCATACCTTATTTTACAATCAGATTAACGAGAGATCTACAAACAAATGAATTCGGTTCCTCATCAAATTCCTTTTCAAACCAAGGATTTTGGGGTTTTGACAGGATTTAAATCAATCCAGGGAGGTAGGAAGGCAAGGGTATACCTACGATTTTCAATTTTTCCGCAGCCTCTCGATTTGCCTTAAAACCACTCCAAAACCCGCCATAAACACAAGAAGTGACAACTACACAGTGAAATTTTATTGTTTTTCAAAACATTGCTAAAATGCTTAAAATCGCGATATGTATCCGAACACCCGAGTAATCATTTTCAATACAGGGCCGTAGCAAGGGGTAGGGCCGGGAGGGCCCGTGCCCCTCCAGTTTTTTCTCCAGAAAATGTGTCAAATGTATCAAGCTCAGCAAATTGCTCCAAGTTTGAGAAAAACTTGTTATATTTTACTAGTTTTAGACACTCTGATTTTGTTTCAAATGGTGTTTAAAACCCAGGAAACACACGTTTTTAGACAAACTAATTTTCAAAATTTCCAGGGGGAGCATGCCCCCGGACCCCCCTAGAAGGCTCACACCTTTGGCTTTTGGAGGTGCCCCCAGTTTTTCAAGGCTTGCTACGGGCCTGCAATACATATTGGTAGCTTGACCCGATGAATGGGCTTGTCAAGAATAGAGAGAACGGAAGATTCTCGAGTCGAGAGCAAATTGACCTTTTTTCTCTTTAACGCGCGAATAACGAGGTAAAAATCTTTTTCTTTGCGAAATAGCTCTCTACAGAGAACACATCCCGCCTCACTTGCGACATTTGGAAAGAATAACATAAAAATTGAGCTTCTATGGCGACCCATAAATAAATTCAGTACCGATCGCTGGACTGAGTTCCCACAAAAACAAACACTGACCTCAATAACAAGGAAATTGAATCTGAGTTTATATTTTGGCCGGGCAAGAACTAGCCTCCAATGCAGCCGCTTTATATCTTCGGCGAAGGAAATAAGGCGGCTGCATTGGAGGCTAGGCAAGAGCTGAACAGAGACTCCAGGCCAGCGGCCTTCCCTCTAAGTCATGTGACAAAAACGTGCCGCGTATTCCAAGATGGCGGCTGATGGGGAGGTTGTGCAATGGAAGAAGTTCCGAAGGAAAATACTCAAGATGTGACTTGATAAACAAAACAAGATTGCCCAAAGATGAGGAGACTTGTTAGTACAACACTGTGCAAACTTCTTCAGAGACAAACATACACGTGTTTGTCATCAAAGTATGGGATATGGATGTTAATCGGCGGAGTCTTACTGACTTTAATATCGGCTTTTCAATTTGGCGAAGTTGTTCTAGAATGGAGCATGCAGAAATATGCAGTCACTTTCAATGCCTATCATGACAATATCGCAGAGAAGTCCTTTCAAGGCCGTCTGTGTCTCCCGATGCCAATAGATGTTGTTTATACTTGGGTCAATGGAAGTGATCCGCGACTTTTGGCGCAGTTGGACAACCTGAAACAAGAGATTGAATTTGAACAGAACAGAACAAAACTGCTGGACCTCGAGAATTCGAAAACGGGGAATTTAACTAGCAACGCGTTGGGCAAAACTGCGCTGGAAAAAGCGCTGAAAAATAGTAACACAAAGAAGAAGGAGAAAAATAGGAAAGCAGACTCCCAGATAACCAGTGAGTGTCCTTTTGCAAATTGTATTCCAGCGGTTTCTGTTATGATTGAAGATGGGCTCCCAGGCAGTTTGACTATGTCCCAGGTGCGGGAATGGGGATCTAGCTTCAGATCAGCTAAAAAAGTATTTAACATCACATCACTGGGCTCAATCAAAGAGAGAGTTACAGTTGTGCAGTTTTCTAATGAGCAACAGGTGGCAGAAGCGCTGCATACCAAAGTGCAGTGGAAAGGAAAGTCTTTTAGAACTAGTCAAGCATTTTTCACCAGTGATGTGACCAGGCAAACTGCTGTTAAATCAGAAACTGAAATAATGATTATAGGCATAAAAAGCTGTGAAGATATTGATAAAACAAAACAGTTTCTTAGAAGAAGAATGGGAAAAAAATTGCTAGAAATCAAATATCACAGAGAGAAACAAGTTGCAGTGGCATATTTTGCGGACAAGATAGCAGCTGAATCTGTCTTGAAACTGTCACAAAATGTGTCATTTGAAGGAGTGTCTGTTCAAATCACTCCAGCAATGTTTGTTTGGACATTGTTCTCAGTTAGTAAGCATGATTTTGATGATGATGATGACTACACAGCTTCAGAACTTTCTGCAAACCGGTTTGCTGATAATGAAGAGTTGAGGTATTCATTACGCTCAGTCGAGAAACATGCTCCTTGGGTAAGAAATATTTTCATTGTCACCAATGGACAGATACCATCATGGGTGAATCTTGACAATCCAAGAATAAAAATTATCAGTCATCATGAAATATATCCAAACACAAGTCACTTGCCAACATTCAGTTCACCATCCATTGAGAGTCATATTCACAGGATTCCAGGTTTGTCACAGAAGTTTATATACATGAACGATGATGTTATGTTTGGTGATAATGTCTGGCCAGATGACTTTTATACTCATTCTAAAGGGCAAAAAATTTACCTGACATGGCCTGTTCCAAACTGTAATGAAGGCTGTCCATCCTCCTGGATAAATGATAAATACTGTGACAAGGCTTGTAATACTTCGGAGTGTGACTGGGATGGAGGAGATTGTCTTAATGTCAAACCTAAGTCACGCTGGAGTTATGGCAGTTGGCATGGGCAACAATCAATGTTTAAGCTTGAATTCTGTAACACTGGCTGTGCTGACACATGGGTGGGTGACAGGTATTGTGATGCAGCTTGTAATGTCCAGCAGTGTGGCTTCGATGCGGGTGACTGTGGTGTGAGTCAGTTTTCAAAGCTGTATGATGTTGAGGTAACCATGACAACACAAGATGTAAGCATTCCACTGGGTATAGAAGCTATGTATTTCAATCTTTCCAAGGTATTTGGAAATGGAAAAATCACTGAAGGTGATCATTCAGGATCGTTAGTTCTAAGGTCAACAACAATAGCACAAAGACACAAGACATTGACATTGACCTTTCGCAAGAACCAAACTGCATCATTTTCTCTATTCATTGGAGGTTTTGCTGATAGGAATGAAAGCAAAAAGGTGGAAATCAGATTTAATGTCACCATTGCTGAGCAGCTTAATGAGAACAGCTTTTCAAAGGGTTTTGTTACAACTGCAAAAATCTCTCAGCTTGTAGACACAGGAAATGACACTTGGCATGATGGTGTTGCAACCAAAATCTCCACAACTCTTTACCCAATCAGAATTCACAGTGATCCCCTTAACTACTGGAACACAGGGAATGATAGCTATCCTAAGCCAACATGGCTGCCATTGAGCTCAAAGGAGTTCAATGCTTTTGACTTGCACAATGATACTGTTCTGCCACAGAAAGTTAGGAAGGCTTTAGAACTTCTTGAACAAGAGTTTAAAGATGGTGATTTAACTGTCAAGGGATATAAAAGAAGAAAGGCAACTCTGCTTCGAGATTTCTTTGAAACTAGCAACCACCAATCTTCACCAACAATTTCATCTCTCTCTAAGTTCAAGATGTTGACAACAAGAATCAGCTTGCACACTACTCCCTCAGGACCTCTGAATGTTTCCATGGAGTCACAGTACCCAGAAGTAAAAGAGGTTTGTTAATGATACATATATATGTATAATGCTCAGTGGAGCTGTCGCTTATAATTTGCAGTCAGGGGGAAGGATTGGAAGAGTTCCGTTTTAAATTATTTTTCCTCCAAAACAAAAATTTAAAATTTAGAAATTTGGCAACCACACCCCTCCACCCCTCTCCACAAGCCCTGTAGTTATGGTATCATTTTTCTTTATATGTATTCAAATATTTATCAGCCTTAACCTACTTTTCTGTAATGTGGCACTTTCTGGTTCAGTGCAATCTAATCAGTATTTTTTTTGTATGATAAAAATAAACCCAATAAGTTGTGGTCAACATTGACCACAGGTAGCTTATCAATACATATCTTCTAACTACATCCTAGACACAATTAAATGTTGTTCAGTTGTGCAAAAAAAATAATTTATCATACCTGTAGAGCAAACTATCTAAGTTGAAATCCCAAACTTTCCCAACCTGTTTATATGGAAGCTATGGAGACAGTTTGGAAGAATTCAGTGCTCATAACATCATATGTCATTTTGGGGTCTGAAAGGGTTAGGCATGCCAGATTGGGAATTAGTAAAGACTACCTCAGTAAGATGATGATGATGATGATGATGATGATGATGATAATAATTTTAACATTTTTATTTTGTGGTGAAAAAGTGGCTGTAGTGCTAACACCGTCTTTCTTTCCCTAAAGAGCAACAGTCTCAAGAGCAAGACAAACAAAAACACCTCAGAGATCAAAGTAAAAGACCAAGATCCTCGCCTTCGCCATTTACTGTCAGTAATTAACAAGCCTGACAATGGCCCCGGAACCTTTCCCTCAGCCAACCAAGAATCTGAACAGTTAAACAAACTAATGAGCTCACTTTACAAGAGTATTGAAGAAAGGGAGCAGGTTGAACTACCAAGTGAGGATGAGGTTTATGTCTCTAACTGGATTGCCAACACAAAACAGAAGCTCTTGAGTTATGACAGGGACATCAAAGAAGGCAGGAGAGAATGGGAGGAGCGGTATGGCAACTGGAGACCAGAAGTCCATCCAGAGGACACGAGCTTCCTGCCGTGGGAGAGACTTGGAGAGTTTCAGGTAAGTTTAAACTCTTTGATTTCTTTATTAACTTTCAGACTGTAGTATGGAACACAGATCAAGCAATTGCAAAGTTTAAAATTTTTAGCTCGAGTTTTTTTAATCGTTGATATCATACTGTAGTCATTTAACATTCTCCAAGTTCTCAAACCTGTCTTGAAGGCAGGACTTTAATGGGAACCTCAGCTGAAAATGTCTTGCTGAATTTTTTATAGGTGTGGGAGGGGACATGTTTTGGGTGGATAACCTTAATGGGTATGGGGTAGGTGTAAATAATAAGAAACATAGGTCCAAATGATGGTGGGGGTGCTTCAAATTTTTATTTTGTTAGTAGTCTGTCAGCTTAACCTGCTAGGTTGTTATCTGGGTTTTTTTTTGCCACAATGCACATTTTATTTTATGAATAATTTCTACTCCCTCAGTATGATTAACACAGAGGCAATGTGTGGTTGGAGGTCTGCAAGCATTTATTTTCAGTCTTCACAAAAGAGCAATAGAGAATAGCAAAACAGCCATAGGGCCAATATATTCCGAGTATGTTCAATTTAATTCATTTAGTTCCCAATTTTCTGTGTGACAGTGCCTGATACAAAAAACAGTAAAACTCACACTAAAAATATGAAAGAAAACTGAAACATACTCCCTGACCTGTACGAAGTAACTATTCCTGGGTTATAGGGGCTGAAAGGGAACAATCTACAGGATACTGTGCCGCAGGTATTTTGAGCCAGTTGGCCTTGGATGTTCCACAAGGTGTTGAAGTGAATATGAATGATCATCCAAGTTAAAGTTACTTGTAACCAGTGCTAACATAACCACGACACATGTAACTCATAAGGAATAATTCTTTCCAGCTCAGCAAATACAGGAATGGTTTCCTGTCAAAAACATTCTAGCATACATGAACAGGTTATTAGGTCTCAAGGAACTAACTACAGTTTCCACTTCGGGAATATGAACACTTTTCTCATTTCCTTTTCTTTCCACTGGCTTGGGGGAATGCAACCACTCCCAGTGCAACAACATTGAATAAATGAAGTTAAGTTCCTTAACTAGTTTCAGTGTTCATCCAAAGAGAAAACTCATTTTTAATTTATGCAAATGTATTTTGAAAGCTAAATAGAGTAGGGTACTTCAGAACTTTTATTAGTACTGTCCTAAAGTGTAACCTGTATTGGCAGTTAGCATTATGTTCACATAGTTAGTGCCGAGTGATTTACTTTAGCCATTTCCCAGGTTTGAATTTCTGCTCGCTGCTGTCTTAAAATGAAGGGTAAATTGTTTGGAAAGTCAGACTCCAGTCTTGGTGAACACGATGACAGTGAATGAGAGGGGACTTGCTACTCCAACTGATGCAATGTATTATGTCATATTTCAAAATGGCAGCATGCAGGAAGTTTAAAAGCTCAAGAAATAGGTAAACAAAATCACTTGACACTAGCTCTGTGCTAAAACAGAATTACAAATCTTTAACTTCCAATTCATATTAAGACGATACATGTACTTTTAAGTATTACTTTTAAGTACATGTATTTAAAAATACTATTTGAATGCAAGAGAATTGAGGCCAGTTGCTGTTCCTTTATCCCCAAAACAAACTTTAAAGATTGATACACTTCAAGGAAAACAGCCATAATATTGACCCCAAATAGGATTAAACAACACTGTATTACATGTATATATAAACTGCACTTTTCTTAGGAATACCAAGAAACTGAAAAGAGAAGGGAAAATCTTGCCCAATATGAGACCGGCCCATTGCAAGGCAGGAAACTGATGGATACCTTTGCAGATTCTTTGCTGCATGTCCATCGCATCTACAATAGAAGGTTTGGTTACACAGCCAGGAAGGTACCCGCCCACATGCCACATATGATTGACGTAAAGATTATGAATGAGCTGCAGGCCATGTTTCCACTGGAGTTTGACAAGACGTCAGCTCACAAGTTGAGAAGTTCTGATGATATGCAGTTTGCATTCTCGTTCATGTACTTTGTTATGGGGCAGAAGAAAGAGCTGAACCTAACAGAAATCTTTACCGAAGTGGATACGGATCACTCAGGTATTCAACTATTCGGAGTAAATTTTAGTTTCTTTATTTTTTTCTGAAGTAGGTACATGTAGGGAGAATTTAACAATTCTTTGAACCAGAGCCTACCCCCCTATGTATTAAGGAAAGTTAGCGTTTTTAACGAGGTTAGCTATTATAAAGACCTTTCAACCTGATAGAATGCAATAGTTTTCTCCTTTTGATTGGTTGAGTTACATGTACCTGGAAGAAACAACAGTGCAATCCAATACTCTGCTGTACGATCAATACATGGATGATACTGTGCTGTACTGCATTACACTCTACTGCACTGCACTGTACCGTGCTGTACTGTGCTGTAATAGAAAACGAGCCCGCGTGCTATGTTCAGTTATGTACATGTAAGCACGCGTGAGTTTTTAAGTTCATGAAAGGGCAGTCTAAGAACACGAGCTGTAGGCGAAAAAGTGCATGGAGTTTTAAAAACCAAGTTTCTGGTCAAAATGTTATGTATTGGCGTACTCTGTTTTGAACTATTAGAAAAAGTATACATCACAATCCAAAAATTTATAACACGATATAACGTAGTTGTCAAATATCTGGCAGCTATTAAACAGTTGGTGTTTCTGTGTGTCAAACAAAATGGAAGTGGTGGAGTTTATTTTAAAAGCAAAGCACAGATGGTAATTTGTAACAATAAAAATACTTATAACTAATAATAGCAATAGTAACAACAACAACAACAACAACAACAACATTAATAATAATAATAATAATAATAATAATAATGACGATGATAGTAATAATAACATTTACAGCAGTTCCACGAAGTGGCTCTTCCCTGTTAAATCATATCATTTTTCCTGTTTAAATGTTTAAATCAAAACTTACACCTCGACATCTTTTTTATTACAGGCACGTTATCAGATCGTGAACTGCGAATCCTGGCCACTCGAATATTCCAGTTACCCCTTACTCTAGACACTTTGAAGGCATTTGAAAGGACCCTCATAAACTGCACTTTGAATCTGGCATACGGCCCCAAACGTGCATCTGACCTTCCAACTGAGAAATATTATGTTGCTGATATGCCGTTGGTAACTGAGTATTTCCTTGCTAACTGCGATCCAGTAATCACTCTGCTCAATGACTCGCTCAAGAGTCTCAGCAAGTACAAATATGAAACCCTTGGAGACGACGAAGTTGCCTTCAAGATGATCCGTGTCAATGCGACGGCAGTAATGCAACAGTTGGATAATATCAGGGCAAAAAGGAAGAAATTTGTTTGCTTGAACGATAATATTGCCCACGGAACAAAGGAAGCAGACGTTATAAAATCATTACTTGTGGATTTTTACGAGTCTCTCTTTCCAGTGCCGTCACAATTTGAACTACGTCATGAATACAGAAATCGGTTTCTCTACCTGGAAGACTTAAAGGAGTACTTAAAAGAAAAGGAATTGGTGCAGAAATGGACAAATATTTTCATTGCTGTGTGTATAGTAGTTGTGGTGGTCCTAATGTTTCCCAACAAGATAATGAGTATCGTCAGGAAATTTTGCCCATTTAGGCGACGATTCAGGCTTGGCAGTGCACGTTCAATGACAGTGTAAATTGGGTGTATTTGCCAAAGGCTGGAAGCGCCTGTAAGACAAAGTGCTTCCATTCAAACAGAAGTCTCTGCTCCGTAACTTGCACGACGGAGAAAGATACAGGGTTCCTACCGTCCTTTAAAATAGTGGAAAGTCCTTATATTTGAAAAGAAATCTAGGCCTGGGAATAACTTGAAGGTTAATCGAGATCCTTGAAAATCAATGAAGAGTCCAGTTTCGTATTTGTAGTTGCCGCTGATTACAATGACTACAGACTCGTTTACTCAGCGTTAGCCTCGACTTGGTGTTAAATATTCATAAATACCAACGTAGTAACGAGCTTTTTACAACTCTGTGTATTGTTAGAGGCTCGAACTTCTTAATCGTTCTCGCTGGTATTTATGCATATTCAATACCAAGTCGAGGCTAACGCTGAGTAAACATGTCTGCAGTCATTGTAATCAGCGGCAATTACGAATACGAAACTGGACTATTGACTGTACCGAATAAGATGGTAGTTGTATACATTTACCACAACACCTTGAAAACCTAACACAGCCGGTAGGCATAGAGAAAGCCACATACTTTTGCGATATTCATCCCTGTACAGTAACTAAGTTGTGTATATTTTGTTTGAAGTTTTTATAATTTTTCTGTGCATTTTGCGAGGTTTTTAGTATTTTCCTGTGCTTCGAATTATGTCGGAGTAAATGTAGCAGCCACGACTCTTCGGTACAGTGAAATTGTTAGCTGCACCACCAGGAAATTAACTATTTTAAAAAAAATTTTAAATTTTTAATGGAAGTATGCAAAAACCATCAAATTTTATTCGTTGCTGATTCTTGAATCCGGTAGAAAAGGTCCTGCAAAGTCCTTCAGAAGGTCTTCAATAAATTTGGCCTTGAGTTCGGGGGTCGGAGACGCAATTCTCCCTCTCGTAGACGATCGATGCCATTTCGAACAACAGTTTTCATGAAGAAGGCAAAGTCGTGATCGCGGAAACACAACTAATACTAACCCTGACTTAACCCTAATTAATCCAAACCAAATTAACTCTAAAAGAAGAAACTAGATAAAATTAAAGAAACCAAAAGTCAGATAAAAAGTGACAAAAGAACTACCGTGTTATGATCCCGTGATCGCTAGCATTCCAGTCCTACACACTACCACTACGCCAACAACCAGATGCATTACCATTCATAATTTTTTACTCTGTATATCTTAAAAATGGCATCGACTATTATAGATGGCATCGACCGTTTACGAAAGGGAAATTGGCTTCGGAGCCCAGGAGATGTAAGTTTAAAAACGCTTTTCACTCTGGCTTTACTAAGTTAATTAGGTTAGAGAATAAGATGATTGAGCCATTCCAAATTTTCTAACTATGAAATGAAATTCTACATTCTCCCAAATATTTAATAGGAAATATATACAGATACGTAAAGAGAATTTAGCAACTTGTAATTTTATACTTTGGGATTAAATGGGTTAAAGGGGCAGTACTACGGTAAGGTTGATTTATCATAATGAAAACGGCTAGAAATTCATTCAATTAGGGGTGCTTTGAAAATTGGTAGAGATATTTCACATGTGGCAAACAGTTCATTAAAACAGAACACAATTTATCAAATCAGTAGTTTTAATTTAACGTATTGCGCGATCAAAATCCGTTTTTATCCGAGTCGTATGCAACCTACACTTAATCCCCTCGCCACTTGTTTCGTTCTCGGGATCTTTGAGACTGTTTTGTTGGAATTAACATGCCTTAATTTGACTCAATTTGGCTGTTTTCTCAGCAGAAAGAGATTAGGCGACCACTTTAAGGTAGCTTTCCCATTTGACGTTTTGAATTCAGGGCCGTAGCAAGGGGAGGGGCTGGGGGGGACGTGCCCCCAGTTTTTTCCCCAACAAATGTGTCAAGTTAGCAAATTATCCAAAGTCTGAGAAAAAACGGGAAATGTTTTACTAAATTTAGACACTGATTTTGTTTCAAATGATGTTTGAAACCCAGGAAAAACGTTCTCAGACAAACTTGTTTTCAAAATCTCCCGGGGGTGCTTGCCCGCGGACCCCCTAGAGGGGTCACAACTTCAGCTCTCGATGGTGCCCCTGGTTTTTCAAGGCTTGCTACGGCCCTGGAATTGGTCAGAAACAAACGCCAACTGAACAGTTTTTACGGTAATGGAATGGTTTCCCGTTTTTCTCTCGCGGACTACGGAAATGAGAGGAAAAGAAACAATCGCGTTTGCTCCAAAATACATAACTGAAAACTTCCAACTCTCAAACATGTTGAGTACGAGACATGAGATGCTGTCAGACTTTATTCTTCTCTCGGCGGCATCTATCACGGACCATTAGGAAAGTAATGCAATGGAAAATGGCCAAAGAGTTAGTACAGCGAGAGCAACACACCAAAAAATTCGTGCATGAGCTGAGAGGAGGCAGGGACATTGTCCGACACATTCAGTGTCCGTATTAACGAGGTCGAGAAAGTGAGCAACTCGCGGTAGTACTCTGTATTACTATGTACTTCACTGAGTTTGTGTTACTAATGAGTATAAAATGCTGCAAAATTCAATACAAAATTGTTACAAAATGCATGTTTATTGCAAAATGCTGGAAGCTTGTTTTTCGAAATGCGTACGTTTACAATTGCAAGCTTGTTACAAAATGAGTACGTTTATTACAAAACGCTGTAATCCTGTTACGAAATGCGTACGTTCACTACAAAACGCTGCATGTTACAAAATGCGACCGTTTATTACAAAACGCTGCAAGCATGTTACAAAATGCGTACGTTTATTACAAAACGCTGTAATCCTGTTACGAAATGCGTACGTCCACTACAAAACGCTGCATGTTACAAAATGCGACCGTTTATTACAAAACGCTGCAAGCATGTTACAAAATGCGTACGT
>JAOBYE010146665.1:0-33729 GCA_025403585.1 Parazoanthus swiftii | reverse complement strand
GTAATACAGAGACTTCTGGAGAGAGCAAACAAACTATGACGTCATTGGTCAACATGTCAACTGACAGAACTTGTTTTTGACAAAGATATCATTCAGTCAAGTTCCAAAAATGTAATACAGAGACTTCTGGAGAGAGCAAACAAACTATGACGTCATTGGTCAACATGTCAACTGACAGAACTTGTTTTAAGAGAGAAAGCATCAAGAGCAACAGCTGTGGCGCCACTCACCTGTTCCACCTGGTCACAAAGCGAGGCCGCCAGCTCATGATCTTGTCCCTCAGAGTCTTCTCAATTCTACAATAACGTAGGAAACCTCTAAATATAAAAGGACTACGCAGTACAACTGAACTTTCATAAACTGCTTATAATCTACCAATAATGCAACTTTGGCGAAAATAACTTCAAATTGCTGACCACACTATGACACATATCATTGTTACAACTCCAAAAAAGATATTTTCTGTAAACAAAACCAAACCAAACATAGCTCTCAGTAACTGCAATTTTAGTGTTGGTTTCTCCATCTCAGAGATGTAGGAAAAAAGTACAATCAGGCAGAAGGTAATACATTTAGATTAACTCACTTTTCCTGTAAACTCTTCACGTACTCATGGTCAACCTCTTTGTACTCCAGAATCTCTTTCTGCATAAGACAAACGGATGACAAAAAATAACAAAAGAACACCTGTAACAACATGTAGTGTTCAGCTAACCTTTTACAATACAATGAAATATAATACTTTATACTACAATGCAGTATAATACTTAACAGTACAATACATTACAATGAAATATAATAGTACAAAATAAATAGGAATACAGTACAATACAATGGAATACAATACAAACGATATTGCTGAATACAATAGAACACGAGCTGGAGTTTTCTGTCAGTACAAAAACAACGAGTCGATGCGGAGTTGACCATAAAACAACAGTGAGTGTTGGTCTTGTACGCTGGTGGATGTACAGAGCTGAGCAAGTCCCCGTTTACAGAAACGGAAACTGAAATCAGTTTACAGAAATAATAAACAGATTATATTTCAACAAATTCACATCAAATTACATGTATGACAAACTTCATATCGTTATCAATCAAATACACAACGCAGAGAACAAATCAAATTTATGTACTTGAAATAGATCACGATAAGTTACACTGAAATGCAATACAATGAAACACAGTGCAACACAGTATAATTTAATATATGATAGTACAATATAACACAGTATTACATAACACAATGCATTGAAATACACTACAATACAATACGATAAAATAATAAACATATTACAATACAAGTTAAACATATTATAAACACCTCCTATTAGCCGAGTGCGAGGCCGTACGGCAAGTTATGGACCGAGTTTTTTCCTTCCTCTTATGGCCCAAGCGCTTCGCGCTTGGGCCATGAAAACAAGGAAGGAAAAAACGAGGATCGATAACTTGCCGTACGGACTGAGGAGACGAGGCTAATAAGATGTTTATTATATGGCTTTGTTGATTATTTGAAGCAAGTGAGGCTGTAAATGACAGCCGCTCCAGAACTAGAGGTCCGTACGGCTACTTACGGACGTGATTTGACCAATCACAGCACGCGAGATCAGTCGGCCAAATAATAAAATGATTTACAATACAGCACAATGGATGATAATCAGTACGACAGAATCTATACATTGCAATGTAATGCAACGCAAAACGATAGCAAACACGTGCATTACAATACAATACCAAACATGGCAGTTACCGATTTCTTTCTCATGGAAAACGCCAATTGTATCCTCCGTATATACACTGGGGGGAACACAAACGATATTTGCCTTTCTCATTAAATCATCCTAAAGGGAAGCTACCCGGGCCCTATTCTCGGCGTTTGCATAATGTCTTGAATATTTTGTTCTGATTTGTGATTTGCCAAGATATGGAAAAGTGAGTATCTAATTCTACATCATCACTCCACCTGGACGCTGGTTAGAGAAGGCCTGGGATATTTCTTGCTGAAAAATGGCTGCCAGTGTTTTGGCCTGGACAGGTCATAACTCAGTCGGTATGGCTCATCCCACTCTTGAATGTTAGCCCACAGCTAGAAAAGAAAGGATTATGTTCGTTCCAAATATATTGTTTCATGTAATCGTACCGCCACGTACTGTCACTTTTTGTTACATAGCCAAACACACAATTTTCGGAAAATCTTCGGAAGATGTCAAAAAATGTTCTAGAAAGGTTTTCACATTTTTCGAAATTATGGGAAACAGTTTCAGAAAGCTTTTCATGTGCTTTAAAGGTTTTGAAAAAAATTAGATTGATACAATAATGATAAATATGTCACGCTGACATATACACTAGAGTAGCTGGGGACTAAAGGGGGTCTTTAACACAAGCAAATCATTCTTGTCATCTTCCATCATTCGCATGTAAATTATTATTTTTGGCAGTAATGCACTAAAAACCAAAGAAAAGTATACACCAGTTTGTTACCATGGCAACAGCAGAGCCAATTAGTAAATTTTTGTGCATTGTTTGGGTCAACATGTTGGCCAATGGCCATGGTTTGCCACAAAATCAAATTATTTTGGGTGGAAGATTGCCTTAATCTTGGAAGGACTCATCTTTCGAATGATTCATCTTTGACTGGATTCATTTGTGAAAGGTTTCATCTTTGAAACGATTTAACTTTGAAATGATTCAACTTTGGAAGGATTCGCCTTTGAAAGGATTCAACTTTGAAAAAAATCAATTTTAAAAGAATCCATCTTTAAAGGTAGTCTTTGTAAAGATTTCTTTGAAAAAAATAATCTTTGAAAGTATTTTTCTTTACCTTTAAAATGATTTACCTTTGAAAGAATTCACTAGATTGGTTAATGCGTGGTAAATTATGAACAAAAAGAAGGCTGAGACCTAAAGTTAATGAAGGTACTAGGTCTTACGAAAGATTTATTGACAATTTCAAAAATGTACGCAAAGCAAGCTGTCTACTTACGTTTTCCTCGTTAAAAACGCATCCGATGCTCTTGAGAGGGCAGTTAGCATCATGCACGTCGAACTGTTCTCCCGTGTAGGCATTCCACAGTTTGTAGCCATCATCCAACGTCAGTACATATGCGGTGGACCCTTCTGGGATGCCTGTGCCCAATACTACATAGGCCGCCCTATTCCGGTACTTGAAGTAGTTACACAGCAAAATAGCATGCTCCTCTTCATCTCCCGCCAACATCCGCAGGAATTGCTGTAAGAGGTAACATGAAACAAAGTGTCTTGCACTTCAGCTGCTTTATTTACTTTAGCTCAAGTCAGCAAGTCAGCTTCTAACATTTTTTTAAAACCTTTCCAGAAGACATTTTACTGAAACATTTGTCATTTTTTCAAATCGTTTTTAACCTTTCACTCCCAAACGTGCCAGATAATGTGTCGATATATTCTAGTCTGCAATCTCCCCATAATTCCTACAAATAAGTAGAACTGTGGGCTTCATCTTAAAAAATTAAGGCTGGATTCTTTATTCTCACAATATATCAACTTATGTTCTTGACAGTGTAAGGAGAACATGTTGATAAACATGGTGTAAGTTTGGGGTTAAAGAAACGATTTAACTAAGTTTCCTAGATTGAATCTGGATTACAAAGAAGTGTATTAACTCATTATGCTTTTCTTCTTTATTCGCAGAAAGAAGTTCTTGGATCGAAACATACGTGTCTTTACCTTTTTAAACCTATCCGCCAGCTTTCCCAATATATGAAAACTTACACATTTGAGCATTCAATGTTCCCAGTTAACTATATTAGTTTGTTTAATGCACGAGATCTGATCAAATGCTTATAACGGATCAAACCTCTGTTGTTGCTACTCACATCCGACGTTGCCCAGATATCGCATAGGTCAGGAAAAGCAGCCGAATCGGACACAAAAGGTATCAGTGACACAAACCGTGCAATTCTTTCCTGTAACAAACACAGTGGGGTATTTTAAAAACTCTATTACAAAGCATAAAGTCGTACTATTCTAAAAGCTGCAATGCTTTACAGTAAACTGACCTGAAAAATATAGTTGTGTAATGTATAAAGATGTAAAAGTATTATCATCAACAAATAGAGTGTCTTTATTTTACCTTAAGCACAATAATGTAACACAACGTATAGTATACAAGTGGCATATTTCACGGCATTCAACGGTAATGCACTGTGTAACTATTTCTCAGTTCTTCAACTTGTAATTAGCAATATTTGTTATTTTTGTGCCTTTTAAAAATCGCTACAGAAACTTAAACTGAAATGAAAAGTTCAGTGACTGTCAACGCCCCCTGTCGAAGTCTGACTGTTCTCTAGCTCTTGCAGAAAACGGCCCCTTGCTGCACACTGTGTTTGGCTGGAATTTAACTCCCGCAGATAGGTTATGGCGGGAAAACAGAGTTGAGTACTGTTCGTTACATACTGAAGAACAGGCAAACTCCTGAATAGCGTATTGTTCATTTTCTTCATGGGCACGAAAATAATACTTCAAACATGCACCCAAACCTTTACTCTAAAAAACAGCCATAGTAACGCACAAATCCACCAATCCCCCCTACCCCCACCCGACAATATCGAATGCGAAGCAATGATGTGAACAAACCATCTCCTTCATCTGCCGTGGTTCTTGGGACTGTATAAGCAGTTCCTGGGGAGGTTTCTGAGGTCTGATGTACCTCGGGATGAACACTTTCTTGCCATTCAGATCTGTAGCTAGCAACTGCAAAAATCAACTGCAATTAACTTCAATTAAAGATATGGGACACAGTCTATCTGAACTGCGAGTAACACTATCTCGAAACTCTCTCAAAAAACAACATCTAATCAATCTTTCAAAACCTTGATATGTTTATACAATTGCTATGATACCTGGCCATATACCATTTTCTTCTGCATTTTTAACAACTTATAATTATATATTATCTTAATTAACAATGTATATGTAGTCATTTCATTTTTCTATTCGCATTCTTTTCCTGAAGTGAAACAACTATGTAACAAAACAATTATGTAAGTAATGCAGTAGAAAAATTATAAACCCTGCAATTTATGAACTGCCTTACCTGGAAAAGTTCATCTCTTTTTCTTTATCATTTAAGTCCATTTTAATATGTTAATGTTGTAAACAAGTTATCTTTAACTACACATAGTTTTTGACTGGTGTTCTGTGGAACATACGTGGAAAACTACCGAATGTCGACTATCCGGCTCTTTTTAAATACTCATGTCGCTGAACATTGTGTTTTACAAATGTCTAAAGAATATAAAAAAAAGTAAGACAGCCCAGAAACTTAATTTTGTTCGGTTGCTGTACAATCAGAACAATACGTTCAAAATATTTTTCGGTATACATGCACATTAATTATGCAGAGATAATTGTGTTTTTCACTGAATGGTTTATCTCAGGGGCCCACGATTGCACCTTTTCTTCACATGCATAGGCGAAGAAACTTGGAAGCAGTACCTAGCAGAACACTACCTGTCAACACAAACTACACAGCTACCATTGACAACACTACAGAAAAAGTGTTTTTTTACCAGATGATCCCTAACGAAAAATAAGAGGCTTTATTAAGATGTATATCAATTTTGTACAATGTACAAACAGAAATGCACTCAGGAAGAAGTAAGTAGCTAATGCTGCAAACACACGATGAACACCCCGACTAAATACATACCTTGAACTCTCGTTTTGGAAACTTCTTTTTCAAAGGCTCCAACCAGAGTTGGGCATTGTGAAGCAGCTTGTCTTCCTCGTTGCTTTCAAACTAACAAAAACAACGACAACAGGACAAAACTAAAACAGACATATTACGGGAGTGTATTAAAAAGGGTCTTATGTTTGTACAGTGTGTTTGTATTTTATTGTCAACATTGCAGCTTGGTGATGCTGAACTACGAAGACGTAGCTTACGAGGTCGAATCGAAAGCACACACTGGCGCCGTCAGCAGCCGCTATACGGCCAAAAAGTCTGAGCTCGGAGCACAGCCAACAGCCAGTTGGAATGAGCTGCATGTAGGTGACAGACCACAACATCGGGATACTCCTACTCTTTTCGAGAAGTGCGTTGGTTCTTTTAAGTCCCTCATAGAATGTAGAGACTAGACCAATGGCTTAATATCCACGGACGGGGTGGCGAAAAAAGGTCAGCCAATGTTCAACCCTCGAACAGGCCGAGGTTTGAACCCGGGATCTTCTGGTTGGCAGTCAGAGATCTTACCAACTGTGCTAACCTCACACACATTAGTAAAACAAGTTGCGGACAGGGAAGACACTTTGAGTCAGTTATCAGAATAATGACTGGTATCACATAACTAATGTAGTCCCGATTTTAAAGGTTATCTACACGGGAGACCACATTACCTGGATCTGAGTTATTTGACTCTAAGTTGTTTGAAAACCCCCATAATGAGTATTTCAGCATGATGCTTTCGTTTACATTTTGTCAAACTACTATACTATGACATAATCCAACTTTAAGATTTTTTAAAGCACAAAGTGTCCATAATCCGAAAAAGCCCGGCACAGTTGGTACTTACCAAAGATTTCAGCCCAATATGTTGAAAAAGTTTGAAGCACTGTGAAAATTACAAAGAATGTAAAGCTGAAGGCAAAAGTGTGTAGACACTCATTTACGGTATCTGAAATTGTTCGAAAGTCAAATTTTCTTTGAGTAACATTGTGCCACGCTCTATCGAATTAGGGCATCATTTTGTTTGAAATATTTGAGAATGAATATATGATGTACTTTGCTAATGTCCAAAATATGAACAATGACGTCATCACAAATCCGCTTTTGAGTCAAGAGACTGGACCAACAGCTTGAACCCGTCAAGCCGTTAAACCGCCTGTGTTGACGGATTTACATTTTACTTTCTTTTGCACTGACAATTTCAGATCTAACGTAACATTTTTTACACCTTGTTGGTAACAAAAATCATTTTAGTACAGCATACTAGTAACGATCGAAAGCTGTAATTTGACTGTACCGGCTATTTTTTAAGGTTGGGGTTATTGTTACGGTCTTTAATCTATTGTTATTTCAGCCAATCGTAAGTTTCGTTTCGATCGGTGACAACCTGGCTCGTTTCGTATTGTTTAAGGAAGTAACAAAAACATCCAGCCAGAAATCGAAAAAACGTGACAGATCCTTACTAAACATAAATCACATCTTCACATACCCTTTCTGGCATTTGTTGTGAGGGCTGAAGTGGAGGTTCTATGGTGGCAAAGAGAGTCAAGAGGGTGTCGCTTCTAGAAGCGATTCCTTGCACTGTTTGCACCCCACCACGCCCTTGTTGACGATACCCCAGAAGAACCGGGGGTGTGTTCACCTTCAACGTCCCTTCCACCTGTTCACAACAAAGACAACGTTAATAAGCTTTTTGAAAACAGCAACAACAACAACAACAACAACAACAAAATAGCAACAATAAACACAAACAACAAAACTCACGTTCGCTTCCAAAACTTAATTCTTGCGCTGTCGCTAATTTCAGTGTTCGAAGTTTGGGTTTATAACCCAGATACACAAGTACAGCTATTTCAAGATATCTTGTCCAGATTCATATAGTAGTTCCGATATGGAACTGAAGAAATTGTTGGATATCAAAAACCAAAGAAGAATACCACGTTTTAAATTAGGAAGTTTAAACTAGGGAAAATAAAAATATAAACGTTGATCATCACCTTTGAGTGCAGTACTTTGCATGAGATATAAACTTAGGAAGGCAACAACAGGTACGCTGCTAACACCTGGTACGCTGCTGACCTGAACTGGTACGCGGATAAAAACAGGTACGCTGCTAACTGGTACGCTACTAACAACAGGTACGCTACTAACAAAGGTACACTGCTAACAACAGGTACGCTACTAACAACAGATTCATCCCTACTATTCGATTCGATCATTTTTCTCGTGAAATTTAACATGGAATGCCCTCGTCCGGCAATAGAGTTTCCTAAAGTATCCGGAAACATGTTCGGCAATTGTAGGAACTAATTGAAAATCTTTGGAAAGTATTCGGATTTTTTTTTCAGAACCCTCCTGTCGATAGAATCTTATCCCTGGTTGTCATTATCGCAACTCCTTGCCTTGTTGTTGAAGTAGATGGTGGAAAACGGGATCTCAATGCCACCGAGCCAGTGCCGCTCAAGGCGTTGATGGACATTGGTTGTTCTCAGGCGATCATCCTGGAAATATGATATATACTTTATATATTGAAGAGTGAACTCATTTTGAAAAAAAAAATACATAAGAAGGCAAAATACATAGAACCCGGGCCTAAACCTAAACGTTTAACACAAATCAGTGGGATAATCATACTTAAACTGAATATTTCACACAAAAAACACAAACCTACAGTAACAATCACGCGTATAGGTCCCTGTGTCACCCCAAACAAGTTAATAGAAATACATATGTTGGGTACCTGAGGAAAAGAGCGGTGATACTACTCAATAGTTTTACCCCCCTTTCTCCCTGGGTAGAGGTTATTGAAACGCCCTTTTCGGATTTTTCCTTGTGCCGTTTTGGCATTTGCCATTCGGTATATTTACCTACCTCTTGTTCAGATAACCATGCTACTGTCAAAAAACATATTTAAATAGAAAAAAAATGGGGGTGGGGGGGGGGTTGGGGCTTGCAACAAGGACCCCCGGCCAAGAACCAAGGCGTGGCAGTAAGAATAAAGAGTTTTTCCTACATTTTGCGTGTCTGCCACAATAATACCTATGTTTCTAAATATTGACTTAATGTAGATTTCGTCGGCTGTTTTATTTTTAAACTTTAAGTGAACCAATTTCTTGCTCAAACGGAGGCTTGCCAAACAAAAGCTCCAAAAACGAAAATATCAGTAAAAGGTTTTGGTAGTTTAGAATTATTACGTCGCCATGACAGCGGTTTAGCTTTTCTTATCTTAGTAGCAAGAGACCCAGAGTCACGACGTAAATTTATTACGCAAATTTATTAGTTCAACAAAATATCGATTAATAACTGACCAAGTTTGCTATGTGCACGCAAAGTTCAAGTCAATCGATATTAGTTAGTGAAATGGAAAAATACCACAAGGATGTTGAGTTATGTTGAGCCTTGCCTGTGAACCCAAGAAATGACACATAAAAAAAGAATAATTCAAAAGGATAATTTATTTTCCTGTTTAAGTCTTAATTTCACTGGTTACTCTGCGCGAATTTTGCTGTAATGGTTCCTACCTGCAATATGTCGATGACAACCTCATCAAATAAGTTCAGGTAGACCACATCATTGACGGTTTGCAGGTTTTCAGGCGAGTAGTCATTATTGGGGGCCCTGTGAAAAAAGAATACGGCAGTAAATGCGCTTTTCACAGAAACACAACAAGCAGCAGACTCCAGCAATCCAGAATAAGGCAACAAAAAAAAATATAAAACACTCCGTTCCCTCCACATTCTTTTTGTTTAATCAAATGTAGATCACGGAAAGATTACAGGAACTTTATAAACACAATAGACGTTTTCTGTTGAATATACAGAAGAGATAATTTTCACGTGTTGAAAAAAAAGATTAATACACAATGATTCATCCTATGGTAAAAATTTCCTTCGCTCTCAGTTTAGCCAAACAAAGTGTGTCCTGTTCTTAATCAAACATACTAGTTTGTTGAGCATGCAATTTAAATTAAATGCAAGTGTGTGTATAAATAAATACATAAATACAGCACTTGGGATGAATAATGTGAATTACAATTTAAATCACCTTAAAGGTCCCGTCACATGCTATGTTTTTGTCCCACGATTACCTGCGATACGCTACGCCACGATAACGTACAACAAAAACGTGGGTTATCATAGCATGTGATGGCACCTACGTTAAGATACCCTACGCCTTTGTCGTGGCTGTAGTGTAGGGTTTTTGACATAATAAAAATATTTGAACCAAATTTGAGTTGTGAAAGATACAGTAGACAATGTACGATTGTTGTTACGGTGGGCGGAATCGATAATCGTTAATGGCAGTGCCCTGTCTGACAATAAAGGGCGATACTTTCTCCAGCAATTCGCGAAAAAAGCTAAGGACGCATTCTTTGCAAAGAGACATAGCCAGGTATATGATCCTCTTCAAACTCCGTACGTACTTCGCACGCTCCATGCTCATGTCTTCGTGCTAGCCACGACCTAATCCACAACCTTACACCGTCTTATGGCTTCTCCCGGCGCTATCTACGCTTGCGAATATTCAATAGAGCAATCAAACATAAAAGTTACAGTATTATCCTACTTGGCCACCTTTTTTCACCGCGCAATGCATTAAACTTATTGATGTCATAATTTGATCGTGGAAAGTTGTACGACACACAACATAGCGTGAGACATTTGTTCAGCGATACCCCACGCTATAATTTTCCATGACTTTCCCAAGATTATCTACGAAATCGCACGCTATTGTGGCGTAGCGTATCGCAGTTAATCGTAACGCAAAATCGAGGGTGTGAAGGGGCCTTGTTGCTGATGGTGTCGTGAAATTACAACATTAATCAGAAACAACCAGCCAAAGGCGAAACCCACCTGAAAGGCAGTACCAGCTCTTCATTCCAGCTGGGGTTGGCACTCTCGGCGACCGAGGTACGGGCAAAATTACCCTGGAACACGGCTTCCACAAACGGTCGGATTTCAGCCTGTATCAAAATGGGAAAAATGATTACAGAGTGACGATCCAATATGAGCATGTACGACAAATCTGCTTTCTTCTAGAATTCTTAAGGCTGGTTTACACGGTACAACTTTTGCCTACAACTCTCACATGCAACCTGCTTACGCCAGCCTTAGGATACGAATTGCGTCGTGTAAATCAATTTATTCAAACTGCATTTCTTCATGTACTCTTTTTATATAAAGAACTGCAAGCCTGAACCCAAAATAGTGTGATGTATGCTGGTAGACTAGCGTTTAGAGAAACTGATATATAGCTTACCTTTTTTTGAAACAGACTTTCTCACTCCCATACTGTTCGTTTTGTTTGGCAGACTGTTCAGGTTGCAGTCGATGCCTTACTAGTTAGAACTCTGTTTCAACTTGATATCTCACAGTTTACAGCGACCAAACATGGTCGGTTTATTGTTTTTGTTGCAAAGTTGGGTTTCAAACATTACTCAACAAAAATTCAGCATGAAACCTTGTTTCACGGCATTAATGAAAACAAACCAATTTGTGATAAAGCTCAAGCTTATTGTTCATGAGCACTGATGCATACTATGAAACTGTTAATACCGAACAGGTAGTCGAAACGTCAGTCACCAACAACAGTTCTTCTGAGAACTACTCTCACCCGGACGATCACACCATACGAAATACTGATACTCCTGGGTTCAAACCTTTTACTATGTTAATACCGAACACTAACAAAAAACATTATTTGAGTCAACAATCCTTGAAAAAACCGGAAAATTTGTCTTGTTTCGACAGGAAGATACCTACAAATATACCACAGATAATCATATCACTGAGGTATAAAGATCTTCACCTTCACTGACTGCCCTTGAAACGCCATTCAGCGGCACAAGCGCGTAGTAACTCTACTATAAACAGTCAAACGAAAGCTTTATTACAAGGTTCGTGACTCACCCCTCCTGTCACTGCCGTCCCGGTGGACTGGGCCCCAGCAGACGGACCGCCATATCCGGAGGTACTCGCAGAGAACTGGTCCCTCCTGGTTGAGGTGCCCGTTCCATAGCCACTTCGTCCTCCTCTGGGGCTTCTACAGGTAATCAAACATTGAAACCGTTTTGATATCATCAGTTCTATTATACGTTTATTAAGACTTCCACTATATTCACTCTCAAGGGAAAATCTAAATTAAAATCTACGCAGTCAAGGATAATCTCAAAGATAGACTATTCTATTATGATTCTGTATGGGGGGGGGGGGGGGAAGGAGAATTTGTAGCCATTCTTGATAACTTGGCTGTTTCTTTGGAGGATTTGTAGTAGTTCTTGTTAGTTTGGTTGTTTCTTAGGGCTCCAGATTTTCGAGTATATTTTTTAGTTTCACACTTTCTGTAGAATCTCTGTTTGTCTCTGCTATACTCTGTTTGATGTTTGAAAATTCAGACCAAACAAGTTTTTCCATTTAATATTATGAAATCTACATACACTGTCTGCTGGCTTTCCTTACGAACAGGAATGTCGACAGCTCTCACGACGTTGATGAGTACCTTCACGTCGCTGACTGTGAGGTTCTGTGCATGGAAACATAATAATTATAAGAAGAAGAGGAATATTTAGCTACAACTGACTGTCATTTTGATACCCAGTGTTTTGTCATTCATGATGTTCAACGGTAAGACTGGCTGTACCTGTGCACCAACGATCTTACGCTCTCTGCGGACAGGTCTCAGTGGTCGCCTCGGGGCGAACAGCTGTCCGATTCGAACGCCAAGGGTCCTGAAAGACGCACAAAAAGGATGATAGTCAGAGCCCAGTTGCTTAAAGTAGGTTATCTGAACCCAATGATGGGTCCAATGCCTACTTAGTGTGCGCGGTTGCCACAGTTGGTAAGGTCTCCAACTGCCAACCAGAAGGCCCCGAGTTCAAAATCCGACCTGGTTGAACTTTGGGCGACCTTCTTTCGTCACACCGTCCGTGGACAGGGACGTCAAGTCACTGGTCTAGTATCTCGACGTTCTATCGGGGGACTGAAAAGAACAAACACACTTGTCGACAGGAATAGGTTAATGCCGGTGTGGTGGACTGTCATCCGTCTCCTACAAAGGGCGTGCTGTAATTCGGGAAACCTGTAGCAGTGCCCCCCCTCCCCCGCTCAGGCAAAAATTTAGATAAACTCTTTGGCTCAAAGTCATGACGTACGTTCAATCCGCACTTCATGAGCAAGAGCCAAATATTTTCCAGTTCGGCAGAACCTTTCTCGGTCAATAAGCATTTTATCATTTGATCTTTGTGTGGAAGAAAGTAGAGTTGGATATTACACAAAACGTTTTAGAACACATTTTATATAACGATAATGCAGAATTAATGGAAATTTCGGAATTTTTATCGAAAATGTGTTTAGGGTTATGAAAAATCAAAATGTTCTTTAAAAATGTTTTTTAAAAGTTTGGTACACTTCGGGCAGTGTTCAGGAAGACGTAAATTGCCCTCAACAGAAGCAGCAGCAGGGCTGAAAGGTTTTTCTTACCCCGCTCACAGTAACGGATTTTGCAAGAATGTTTCAGGAATATTCCAAAGTGCAGAAATACCAACTTTTTTAACTAAACCCCAGCCTAACCGTTAACCCTTATAGTTAACCCACTTTCGAGCAGCCGGCACCAGTAGAATAATTACATGTTGCAACAAACATTATATTTGAAAGCCGAGGAGAGCTGCACTGTGCGGTCATGACAGAAAACCATTCGTTTATACTTCCAAAAATGTGAAAGCCATTTCATAAGTACACGATGCTCGCGTTCTATTCCAGTTCAAAATTGATTCATCAACGAAAGAAACTCTTTATCGCACTTGCCAAAAGGTGCAAACTGTCTTCTTTTAAATTTCAGTTAATGTTTTCGTACTACCGGTGGACTGGAAGGCGGAGCACCTCCACTTACCCTATGTCGGGCACTTCGTCTTCAACAATCATGTCTTTCAGCTCCAACTGACGTTTGGCGATCAATGAACGTTTGGTCACTTCCTCGCGCACCTTGGTTGGGTAACAGTACATGCACGGACGTGTTATCAGATCAAGGTACAAATATATAAGTTTTTTAATTTAAAAAACCCCGATAACTTGCAATCTATAGCGACTTTATTATGTAAAACAAGAGAACGGATAAAGTAATCTTTTAAGATTTACGAGGCATTCTTAACAAGTTTGTAATACTTTTGTCATTACACCATAGAAAAACACACCGAAAAACACCAGATATGAGATGTTGAACAGTAGGCAGGTCTTTCAAGAAATTTACCCCTAGCTTTCATCATCTGTACAAAATACAACCAAGTCCGATCTTTACTTGGTACATTTGAAAAACAACCTTTACAAGCCTAAGTACAAATGTCTATTTTGTTTATGCAGTCTTTGGATCCAATTTGATTGCCAGCTAATAGCAGTACATTTTCTAACTTGTTGTAAGGTTACACTGACAAGATTTTTTAAAACGGAAAAGAATGATTTGCGGCCACCATAAAAACGAAGCTAGGGTAAGGAAACAGTTCAAGTTTAATCACAACATCTCAGTTAAAGGGAAAGTTTTTCCATATTGATACACATGGGTAGCAATCATCGAGAGAAACAAACCTTATTCAAAAACTTTGTGATTGCAGCGCGGTGCGAAGGGATTTCATCTTCCTGTATTTCCTCTTCATCTCCTCGCAGACGCTTCTCGTATGTCTAAGAACACAATATCAACTGTTCAGATTACATAGGCAACACTGAAAATCCTAAAAGCCGTTTTAAAAGCATTAGCCAAAAACTCTGGCTCTATTCTGATTCCATTAACCTCGGTAAAGATATGTTCCTGTACAAGGGCAACTAACCTAACAGACTTTTTAAAGAGCATTGAAAGAATGTCATGAAAATTTAGTGACGATGTTTAGCTTAGTAATATAGTAGTTAAACCTGAATTTCCATAGCCGATTTTGCACCTGCAAACCTGAATTTGATTGTACCAAAATTAGTTCTTATGAGCGAGAGAGAGGTTTGAACAGGCTGGTCTAACATCGATTGTGCATGAAAGATTTGCGTGCATTGTACAAACAAGAAAGGTCGTGGAATTCGAATGTAAATAGTTTGAAAAAACGAATGAAAGGTAAGTTTACTAACTTTATAAGCTTCGCTAAATCATACACAATACTGAAGAACAAATACTTACGAACTGAAACAATTGTCAAAACGATGAAACAAAAAAAATACTGTTAATTTTGAGGGACAGTGGGTTAATTGAATAAGTGTGTGTAGTAAGCCTTCCCCTGAAACTATAAGCCCTACTGGAAACAATAAAGCATACGTATGTGCAAATGTACACAAAAACCTTAGGCTTTAGTATTTAGTAAACCTTATTATTGTTCGTGTGTATGGTCTAACACGGCAAAGAAAAATACCCGTAAACTGCAAGGTTTCAAAACCTTGGCGCCAAAAAATGTAATTGACAAGAGGAAATTGTATTAATTTTAAGCAGCATTGTACATCCTCTAGTACAATACAACTCGACTTTTGGTTCGTTTCGTTTGGAAAGAGATGGAAGTCAACATGCTAGAAGAATTCTGCATCCAAGGTTTTCGCAGATCTCTTTGTAAACCTTTTCATCGAAGAACCTCAAAAAACGCACCTCAAAAATGTTGTCCGGGATATCTCGATCTCTTAAAGGGACCATCTTGTAATTCTTGAATTCAGGCACCTGAAGAAAAATTGTAAAAATCTCTTCTGTTTTGTAGTTTTGGCTTTATTGGAACATCTTACAAGAATACAAAAAAACAAAACAAAAAATACAACACCCGAAAAAGAAATGGGAAAAAATGAGATCCAACGGGAAAAGGAAACTTTCTATTTAATTAGCAGTGCTACAATGTACTCACCCCTTGGTCTCTGAGCTGTATAAGCTTAAATCGCTTGGATCTGCTAATCTCGGCCTGGGTTACAAGTTCCGTCTCTTCCTCCAGCTGATTTACCCTGAAGTACTGTGGTCCTTCCCCACCCTCCCACTGTGACTTGCCAATCTGTCAGGCAATAACGAGAACTCGTGTTAGTAGCAAACTAGCGCTTTCTTTAAATGCCCTCCTCCTTTCAATCCATTCTAAAAAAGAAGGGAAGAGAAGAGTAGTAATGAACAGAAAACTAAAAAAAGAAGATGGAAGAAACAAAAAGAAAGAAGCTTGACAGAAAGGAAGGGGAAAAAGAACGCAAAGGAACGGAAACAACTTTAAACAACATTTACATACAGGAGTCAGCGAACGGGATTGTTGAGAAACAATGTTTAATCGAGATTAACTAGTATAACATTAAGAGCGCAAAACCACGCTTGGTATCAGAAAGAGTAACTTAATACCTCCAGCCCACAAAGTTTTCCACAAGATGTTAGAAGCCTAACACATATTTTCAACAAGAAACTGTCTTTCATCATTCATTTTTAGGGAGCGAATTTATTCCTGTACCAACATTGTTTGAGTTTTGCTTGTTTTGGGTCCGTCAAAATTTACAGTAACTTGTATGAGACCTAACCCGGATACAACGAACTCCGGTATAAGGAAAACTCCGTTTTAACAAACCAAGTTTTGGGTCGTAAAGACAAATTTTTACCCCGTCATAACTTGAGGCGGTTGAGCTATAGATCGTTTTCACGTGACGTCATCTGAACTATAAAAAATTTATTGAATTGTTCTTTTAATATTAGTTAGATATCGGTATACAAAGTAATATGTGAAAGTTTTGCCTAGATGTGATGTTTTGTTTATTAGTTAGAGTATTTTAAATTTTTCGACAGTCTGACTCCGCATTTTTTTAAATATCACGAAAACTCATATTATGGCAAATTCAAAATTCTGTGACCTGATAAACGTTCAAAACTGATAACTGAAGTGTTTGTAAGTGAATCCACTCCATTTGTTACGAACAAACGGCTTTGTTTGAAAAGCATATTTTTGGCCGCTATCTTGGTGTACCACTTTGGTACACCAATATGGCTGCCGCACTCAAATTTTAAATGTTATTTGGCCGATATCTCGGTTGCAAAGTATTCTTCCGTTCAATCATTTTGGTCACTTATGTATCTTCACCTGCTCTGTAAAAAACAGTCAAAATATTAAGCTAATACCAGTTTCTTCTCAGACTCTTTTTTGTGTGAAAACGATCTATTAGGCGAAATGAATACTATTTTTAACAAACATTGCAACTGGACATACTGGAGGTTTCAAGGGATTTTATTTTTTCTTTGTCGGCTATTACGGTATTTTTGTGTAATCCTGTTCGATTAGCATGACAGTGATACCATTATCACTGCACTATATTCAGTCAAGTACGTACGCAATTCGAAAACCTTTTTATTTCAATCACGTTGTTCTTTAGTGGCTGCAGCTGGATGATCGTCTTTACCTTGTATCAGCTCTTTCACACAATAAATCAATTGCAACTAATCTACAGGATTCAGGCTTTTTCACTCTCCTTTACTTTTGTTTGCAATCCGATATAACGAAGTGCAGACTGTTCTAAGATGAGTCGGTTACCAGCCTCGCTGTTAAAAGACTATCTGAACTCACCTTCATAATGCTCATAATATTGGCGTTGGCTGGGTCATTAGGATCCAGATGCGATTCCGCTATATAATCAGTTGTGAAGTATGTACGTTAGTGTGCTGTTCAGAATAAAACAAATAGTGACGCATATACGTATACATATATGCAGTGTACTGTTCATGTTAAAACGTACTAAAATGATTCATCAGTATAATTATCACGACAAACACTTACAACGTTTTCTTGATACAGATACTGTACCTGTAGCAAAATCACGCTAAGTAAACTAAATATAGAAAGTAAATGGGTGGAGAGCCTCGTATTCTGACTGGCTGAAGACCATTACAAAAATACCAGCAATAACAGTACTGAATTCCGTGTTTTTTCACGTCAATTAACTATTTTAATCCGTATTTCGATTCCAAGCATCGTTTTTCATATTTTCTCTAAAGGAATGAGCTGTTATTTAATTCCTAAAACAAACAAGACTTAAAAATACAAAACGTGGTACAACAAAGACATATCACTGCTGTTTTACTAAGGGTACAACGTGTAACATTCAGTACAAGACATAATGAATATATTTGTAAACAGAACTGGCGTATCTCTGGTCCGACCTACCGATCCATTTGGACAGTTTCTGGATATCCACAATTCCTGCTGCACCAAGGGCAGCCATAGCATCATATTTCTTCACCATACTGTAGGATAAGTCATGAGATATGGTGAGTAGTACTCACACACACATGGCATCATATCGCTTCACTTTATACTGCAGGATAAACCATGGGGTGTGGTGATCTATATTCACTCAAATTACTTCATAAGATAAAATCGCGGTCACTATTGTTAGAAGTATCCCACAGGATTATCTTTTTACAACACACAGGTAACTTTTCTATTTATACCTAATGTTGGTTTCATTGTACAAGGGTGGCGCTAGTGGCCTTCCATCTTTATCCACAGCCCAAGAAGCACTTGACATTAGAGTACCAGAGGTGAGAAGCGTCTGTGAAGGCCTGTGCTCTTCTTCTTCATTGTTGGCAATAATTACTGGTTCAAATACCGTACCTGAAATTGCGCAAGAAATCTTCAAATTTAAGTGTTCCGGTCAAGAAAATGACTTACAGTTTGATTGCATCTATAATGCACAACACAGCAGTTCCATTCGGAAATGAGATAAAGAAACAACTGCAAATATATTCCAATTAAAACAACAACTTTTCATTAAACTTAAGGTAAATACTTCGATTAACTGCATATAAAGTCAATCTGAAAACTGATCCATGGAAGTTTATTTTCTTCTTATTTTCTTCATTTTTGCAGTTATCCAAATGTATAAAAAAGTAAACAACGAGCATCCAAAACAACAAACCACCTGTCACTAAGCAATTGTTTGATGGAACCCGAGACTGCTTTCAGTGGTGTTTAAGGCACCCTTACTGTCGTTATTGGATTCTTTTTTACACTGTTCCACTCTAAAATTATTGCTCACTCGGAAACAGATAATGCATGAAAAGCACTCACATATCACGAGGTCGTCAAATAACAACTTTGTGTTTCAGTTAAAGTTAAAGTATTAAGTGAACTAGCGATAGCTTATCTAAACTCTGAGTATTGAAATTTATAATGCAAAGGCTTATTATTATGCGCATCGGACAACATACTTACCACTGCCGACACCTTCATGTTTGAAGGTGACAACACCGCTGCTACTGAACTCTTGTGACACCAGCTCCACTCGACTTGACACCACACTCGTCTCTGGGATAGGTAGGTACACGTCTGCAACCAGTTTGTTCTGCATTCCGGCGTCTATTACCTGCACGACAATGACAAGGTCAATATCTCAATAACCTGGCAAGTTATTTGCTCCCAGTTGAACTCAACATTGCGGTACATGTAAATAAGGCGACATGTTTGGAGCTTAACAAATGATAAATTTAAAATCAACAAAATTTTTCCGATACTATAGGCTAACCTTTATTCCATCAACCTAAAAAATTCTTAAATCATTACGATAACAAATCAACAAAGATAGACTGTCTATTTGTATTCAAACAATAAGTTTACTAGCTTTAAATAACAGTTCATAGACACGAGGAACTGCATTCCATAAATTAACAATATAAACAAAATGAATCTCTGCAACACTGTCTTTGAACTACGTCGCTGAAGTTCAGAATGAAAAGGGGGCGAGAAGTATAGTTCTAGGATGGAGCAAATATTGTAGATGTCAAATGTAATTTCATCTCATTTACATTTGAAAAAAAGTGAACACTCGAAATGTTTGCGCCAGTAATTGTTTGGTAGTAAGTTCAGCGACCGAAGTTGCTGGGAGTAATCATGAGTATCGTTTACGCATAAAAAAATAGTCAAATCATTTAAAGATGCACGAAACTAAAGCCATTATTAGGAATTCGTGTAATATACTCTAATTTTTAACTTCAATGACTCTTCTGAATCTCAATAGAGGTCAACATTGTAATTCCATGTCTTGAAATAAAAAGTGCATCTCAAAAAGTAAGCAGCAATTCAAATTTTCATTGAAGCACTTCCTAAACGTTTTTATTACCAGCATGTGGTATAAATCCCCTGTCGCTTCCTTATTGTGACAGCCCTCGACAACACCTTTTAGTTTTTACAGTACAGAAATTCATCAAGGTCATGTTTGAACGTAAAGAAAAAAAGAAGGTTGTGAGAAACCGTCTCTTATTTTTGTTTGATTAGAGTCAAAACATTAAAAACTTACACAAAATGATTTACCTGAAGTTTGATGCTTTCTGGCCATTGGACAATTCGTATGTTGTGAATTTCACCAAAGTGAATGCTAAACTCCGATGTAAGTCTTCTGGAATTGCGAAAATGTTAAAGAGTGATTAGAATTGAAAGTGGAGTGTACATCGTACATGCGTTTCACAGATTCAAACAAAGAAACGTACTACTACCCACAAAAACCAACGCTGAAACAGTGGCAGCTTCCAGTCCAGTTAAAACAGGCTTCATGAACTCATTTAAATGTAAAGCAATGAAAGATTTTGTCAGCTTGTTACGTGACTGATTTTCTCAGTAACTGCATGGTTTGATGTCATAACTACCACATCTTCTCCAGTTTGTCAGTTCACCTCATTCAGTGTGACCAAGCAAACATGGCCGGATTTAATTTAGGTACGAGAAATGTTAGATGATGCAGTTTCTGTAAGTAGCTTTTCAACTGGCAACTGAACTGGCACAACACTTCTTATCACCTTGCGAAAAAGCAAGGTTATTGATAATAATAATAATCATCATCATCATCATCATCATCATCAGCAGCAGCAGCAGCAGCAGCAGTTATTCGGTGTATTTGTCGTAAAACCTACCTCGTAATTACTATAAGTACTGTGTTAAAGTTTGATCAGCAGTAAAGTTTAGTATAATTCCATTTACATCACAGTCAGTACAGTAACTGGTTATGAAACTCGGTCAGTTTCTTTGTGTGTGTTTTTGTTTTCTATTCCTTTTGTTCGTTGGCCTTGACGGTGCACAGAACACATAAGATATTGAAATGCAGATGAACCAGTTGTAACATTTGGGCTGACACGTAAAACAATTTCCACTGTCACGGTTCGTTCAACATAAAACAAAGCAGCTTTGTACACTTCTTTTGAAAGTTTGTTGAGTTTCACAACCAGTTAGGTCTATCAACTATGCAAGTATTTCTTAGAATGAGTGATACTGCTCAACGAGTGACATGGGGCTCAGACCACAGAACACTCCAAACAGCGTTTCGCCCACAGAGTTCAGTTTGTACTCTTATTGAGGCGCTGAATTTAAGGACTTTTAAGGACTTTCAGCCATTGACTCCAATGATTTTCAAGCGTTTTTGCCCAAAGACACTAGCATGAAGTACAATAAAGCTTTTGTCCTTTACTTATATCATTACAGCAACGTAAACTCGATTGTTGACTTTACAAAGTTGTACTTTCGAGAAATTTTCAGGAGATTTTTCAAGGACTTTCGGAGACCGTGCGAACCCTGCGCCTGATTCTAAGATACATGCATCAGCTACTTTTGATAGAAAAGCTACTCGGCTTTGGACTTCTGCAACTACAAAGAGTACTACACATGTCTCGGCACTTAAGATGATAACAAACCCCTTTAATATTATATTTGGTCACCTGAAATCTGTTCCACAAAGGTAAACATTTTCCCTACTGTATATACCAGTAAAAATATGTTTAACCAATCGTTCAAGCATTTGTATTACAAATTATCCCCAAACGAAGTACCATAGAGACAAGTCAATTATACGTCTCTGTGACTCTGTGACAGCATAATGGGGAATAACACTTACTTTGTGGTTGTTCTTGACACTTCTTTGTCGTTAAACAAAACTTTTACAAAACATGTCCAGTTTTGAGCTTCCTGTCGCCTTAGTTTTTCTGGTCTGCGAAACAATTAATATTACAAAAAAGATACATCATACCATTGAAAGCTGTGATGCTTAATTAAAGGCGCTGTTTCATGGTATGATTACGCAATCTTTCTATTACTCGGCAAAAGTTGTTAAAAATGGAAATACTATCTGCTACAAATACCCAAATCTATGACTATTCTGCCTTAACGTGGCTCCCATCCGTTTTCCATTTTGTTGTGCCACTGAACCTTACGAAAGGCCTTTCCAAACATCATGATGGTTTCGTATCAGTTTTGGTTGGCTGGTGTTACAACATCGTTTTCGTTTATCAATCCTTGAACTACCGCCGGAAATTCTGTTTCCATGGCAACTTGTCAGGGCCTCAACTCCACCTTGTTTTTAACATTTGATTGTGTTTTACACAAAATTTAGTTGGTGAAGCTTCTTTTTTATTTCATAAAAATTGTTTGCACATCAAAGGGCACATTTAAGGAAATTTCCAAAAATTTCTGTCAAAAGGTTTTGGTGACACCTTAATTTTTTTTAAATTTTAGGTGGCGCCAAAACCTCTTGACAGAATTTTTTTGAAAATTTCCTTAAGTGTGCTCTTTGATGTGCAATCAGTTTTGATGAAATAAATAGCAACTTCACCGACAACAACAATCAAGTGTTAAAAATAAGATATTTCGAGGCTTTGTCAGGTTGCTATGGTAACACAAGTTTCTGTGGAAGAGCAAGAATTGATAAGGTTAAAGGATATAGTAAAACCAGCTATCAACAGGTATAGGAGTAATCTGCCTCTATAAATGAGTAAGCCTTTCATAAAGTTCAGTGGCAATGAAGACCGTAAAACTGTTTTAAGCCACCTTAAACACTGTAAAGGAGTCATGAGGGTTGGAGAGAATTTGGTGTTAGCGTGCATTGATACTTGACAATTCTTTCCGTCCACAAAACTTCTTGTCCAATGGTCTCGTTTTAAGCAATGTACTTATATTTTGAGAAGAAATGAAATAACTAGTCTTGAAAAACAGTAGTTTTTTTTAAGGAACTGTGAAACTGCCTCCTGAATACGCGACACTTTTCTACCATATGTGGTGAGATAATTGGACCGCTGTGCTTGCAACGTTACCTGGGACACTGATCTAAGGGAGTGATGCTCACTGAATGATGCAGCTCCGGTGAAAGAATCGGTTCCCCTGCAAAAATACAAGAACCAAAAAGAAAATTATATTTTCAATTACAGGGTCGAAATTCGCACTTTTCTTTTCCCGTCCAATTCATTTTCAGCCGGCCAAACCGAAACGAAACCAGTAGGAGATTAAAAAAGGAAACCCAGATTGAAAAGTAAACGCGTTAAGAGGCTTTTAAAACGCATTTTATCGAGTACTTGTACTGCTTTAATTCTTCAAGAAGTGAATGAAATGAACGTATACTAAATTTCTTTTGCATGAATTTCAGAAACGTTTTTCGTTTCGGCTGCTCTACAAATCAATAACTAAAAAACTCTAACGAGCCGCTGTTTTTGCATACTTCCAGCAATTGAAAAAATTCTAAAATTTAAGTTCTACGATAGCTTCCTGCCTTTAACACGGCGCTCACGCCAGTCAACCCTTTCAATCAATGATTTTTAAAGGTATCCCACGGGACTATTACACTTATAGAAGGTCCATTCTAAGGTTGTATACAGGAATATCATGATTCCAACAATAACATTTGAAAATGTGTGGTCATGTGGTTAAAAAGTCAAATCAGACTGAAGTAAGGGAAGTTGCTTCCAAAACACAACATTATTCCAGATAATGCAAATTACCTGGCCTGCGACGACATTTATTGGCTTTCTCCTTTATCTCGGCATACACGGCGGCCTCATCGAAGTCTCCTGGCTTAGCTGGCCGGACAGGTGCTAAAGGTAAGTAAGAAGCAGTGTATTATTTACAAAAAACTGCAAACAAGGAAACCTTTCACGATTTTGTGCGTGCCAAATGTTATCTTTCTAGTATCGTGCACCAGCCAACGTGCATGTAAATGGAATGCCAAAACACGCCAGTGGGGCTGTAATTAGAAACTAAAAGTCCTTAACATTTATCAGGACGAAGTACTAACTACTTATTAACCGAGAGTAAGGTCTGTACAGGAAATATCAAACTGAGGCCTTGCTGTGTTGACCGAGCGACAGGGAGATCAATGCGCCAATTTACCGCAACGACCAAACGTTGGAGGTCAACAAGCATTTTAGTTTATAGCAACTTTTCTAAAAACAATAATAACACTGTGCAGGGGGATATTCTTCACTTCGCACAGTCGGTTATACATGCGCGCAGTTCCTTGACAATAACCCGTAATGGCATGCAGACCGCTCGAGAACCAATCAGAACGCGCGAAGTGTCTTTGCCATACAATAACAAGAAACACTACCTGGTTCGTCTTCATTCACAAGACTGGACTCCTCCCCTTCTTCGGTAGCTCTTTGCTCCAGGCGTTTTTTCTAAAAAATCAGTTACATACAAGTAACTTTTAGAAATTCTAATAGACAACAATTTCACAATCAGATAGGAGACTGCAGCTTAGGGCGGCTCGACAAACTTGGTGGATTCTTTGTGCTATTAACTTTGCAGAAGATTTAACAGAAGTTTAAAGCAAACCTGGAAAGATGATAAAAACAGCTGATAACAGAACTAAAGACTGAAACAATTAGAGCACTCGCTGTTCTGTGTACTCGTAAAAAAATGCTAACTCGTTTTAATTGTTAAATAGAATATAGACGCAACTCTTCATCGGCTGTTAACCTATTCAGCAGGTGACGTACCATAAAATGAAGCGCCCCCCCCCGAGTTGGATTGGATTAAGACGTAGGACCACAGTTTGTGTTACAACCGTACCGATCAATGTGCAATCCAGTGAATATCTTTGTTCTTGAAAAACCGAATTAAAAAAATCGCCAAAATCTGTGAAAAACTTATGAACCTAGTTACAACAAAATGTAGAAATATATGCTTTGTTTTAACACGTTTGTATCGATTTAAAAATAATAAACGAAAAAATAAAAACAACATGACAATGACAAAAAAAACCCAAATACTTAATCTGCCAAATGTGTGGGACACGAACGGGAACTGAGTGTTCCTAATTACCATCTAACTACATGGCCGACTCTACCATCAATGGTCATTAAAATCAGGAAAACATAATCCGAGGTAAACCACAAACGCTGTATTTCATCAAGGTATATGTACAACAAAACCCAAGGACTCTCATTTGATCATTTTGTGGTTGCTTAAGAATTACTAAACATACAAAAATTACAAAAAACCTTAGGAATAGTGGTGTCAAATCGTTTTTATTGTTTTTAATTATCCATTATACGGAATACAAAAACGAAGTTACATTTAAAGCCTCCTCAGCTGAAAAACACTTTTGCTCTCAAATAGCACCTAGGTATTGCCTTAGTCTGTACCGGTAGTTAAAACTCGACAGTTATCTTCACAGAGCTAACAGTAAGTGGTTTAATTTGACTTTTTTAAATCTGAATTTCCTGCGTGCCGTCATCTTGAAATGTGACGTGAACTGTTTGTTAGCAGTACCAGGCTCCCTCTCGTCCAATACTGTATTCGCCAAGAGTGGAACCTCGAATTACAATTAATCCATGATATATCTCGACTAGTTCGATGTTTCTAACTTAGTTTGACTGTGTATATTTTGTAAAAAATTTAATAAAAAAAAATTAAAAACAAAAAAAAACAAACGATATATCTCAATTCAAAACCAAGAAATGGCCAAACTAAATCGCTTGTTGCTAGCTCTGAGAATAGGATTCTCGACATTTAATTTCCCATACAAATTAAGGCAGTGCTGAAGCAGAGTTTTTTCATCCAAGGATCCCTTTAGACGTGTAGCTTACCCTTCGTTTCATCAGTCTTTTCCAGTCTCTGAGCTCAGTCTCATAAGTCGCCAACATCTCTTGGTATTCAGCTTCATGCTCTTCTCTACACAGACCCACGATCGCCATGTTTAGTTTACATTTGTACATGTTAATATAAAAACACTACACCGGCATTTGACGCACCAAAATGATTATCACAGAATGTGATAATGAATTTTTCTGAAATGCATTTATTTTGCTGAATAACGCCCAGAAAAAAATAGAATGGAGTTAGAAATGATGTTATCCCCTATTTCCATAATTTGCTCCAGTGACCACCGACAATAACTTCAAGTCGAGGTCAAGTTCCAAGTTCTCATACGTTTGCTGTATTTTGCTGTATTCACGGCCACTGGGGCGTATTATGAAAGAGGTCTATAGTTTGTTAGTGATCCCTATTACGGTGTGCAATTAGTACAATTACAACAATCACGTATTTATATGATTTCTGTGCCACAAAACTCTAGTTATCTGTCAAATAATTTGTTTTATCGTTGATAAGGCTGCCGGTGGTTTGTTCGTAGACATTACGCAAGTAGCCGGCGGAGTTGCCAGTGTTCTCACAATCTATTAGCCACTTCCCATTCCACTCATCACATGTGATTTACCATTTAGACTGAAACCGGTTTCAACTCCGAACACTTCCGGTATTTCTTACTATAGCACCTCTAAAAGGCAGTACAATTTCTCACCTTATAATTTAGAGCATTAGTAATGGAAAACGTAAAACAGAAAGAACGGTAATGACTAAACCATTGTAATTACAGACCCCCATCAATCAGTTAAGAATGTGTCTGATTACAGTAACAGATCGGTGCTTACCTTCGTTCTTGTAGTTCCTCGCCGAGCTCTTCTTCCAAAAACCTTTCGTCTTCTTCTTTGTTGGTGTTTTCTCTGTTTCAGGGGCAAAAAAATAAGGCAGCTGTTTCTTACGATTTTACATCATATTTCAATGAAGTGACATCAATTTTCATATAATGACGCGTAATGCTGTGCCAGGATGTACAACAACGCCTGAACTGAAGTGGTACAACATTAAGATAGGGGAGGAGGAAAAGGAGGACTGGAAGACCTACAAACAAACCCAGGGCCCGGTTGTTTGAAAGTGGGTTAGGATTAACTCGGGTTTAAAATTGTACCCCATGGTTAGGTTTTATTTTCTTATAAAAAGATTTAAGCTGTTATTTGATTCCCTTTCAGTGTTTTAACAGTATTTTATGGCTTTTAAGTGTAGTGCAGTTTTGAAAACCCACGAGTTCAAATTTATTCCAAATTGCAATAGAAACCATATGATTTCCTATAATGACTACGCGTTCCTATATTTAAAAAAAATTACATTTAAAACTTTCGCCAAACTCTATGTTAAATTGGACCCACTTTTGAACAATGGAGTCCAGGGTATTCTTTATTGTCAAGAGATTAATAAGCTGGTTCAGGAAACCAAACTCTGTATAACCTGAAACTTTTGAAGATACCTAATGCGCTTTGGTTATCGTGGGCTAGGATTTCTTCCTTCACAGGCGTGCGCAGGGCATTTGGATCACCAAGACAGTGCTTCCATATGCAGAACATTTGTGAAACGATTTGTTGTCTTCAGTACAACTCAATTGTCATATCAATCGGGAATGATAAACACCTGGTCTTTCATTTTTCCATCTTAGTCCTTATTCCGTGGCAACGTAAACTTTCCTGGGATCACAAGTGCCTTAACACAAACTCATACAAATTGCACTATACATTTAAGCCAAACGATATGAATACTCTACCTCGGATTCAGGATGCGAAATTAAGGGAGGAAAACCGGTCAAAACCGGTTAAAATTGTCTCGGACCGGTTAAAATGTTGAAAAATCAAAGCTAGCCGACCCGACTGGACCGGTTAAAATTTTCGAGTACTGTTGATAATATTTTTAGGTATTCGAATCTTCACTCAATGTTGCTCTGTGTTTATACTCGTCTCTTCTTGTTAAACTTTAGAAACGTTGTAGCTTGGATATTGTGAACGAACGTAAATAAAGCTAGTATTAAATGATGTTTAAGTGTTGATTCATCTTTGGAACTCCGTCTTTCGCATCGATCGCTGTTTTTGTTCCTTGTCGACGCCATTTTTTACTTTTGCGAGCCTGTGATTTCATGTGGCTTTCGGTTTTCTTCGTTAAACTAGTCTCATGCTTCCGCTCGCCAGCGACATAAATTACGCGATGGCAAGACATTGTACGAAGGAATGAAACTACTCGATGTTTGAAGAAACGGTTTGCACAAAAAAATCCGTTATTCAACTTACTCCGATTGCAAACTTGAAGACATGGCCACCTTGCGACATAGATGAGTTCAAAGATTTAAGAAATGCAGATGTTCAAGAGCTATGTGAGCACTACGATTTTATTCTCAGCAAGGCAGGAGTTGGTCTCGAGGTAGTCGGAGTATAGTGAGCCAGCTTGAAGAGGGTTGTAGCTGCAGCTTCCAATGGCCACCCAGCAAAGATGTCATGGAAATATATCAATGAATGCCACGGAGAGGTTCACTCTAACATCCTGGCTCTAGTGGACTTATGCCTTACATTGCCAGCATCTTCGGCAGAGTGTGAGCGTGGTTTTAGCCTGACGAAGCTGGTGAAGACCGACTGGAGGAACAGGCTGAAGTCTTCCACCCTGAGTGACTTGATGACAGTGGTACGGTATGCACCAAGCATTGAAGAATACGACCTGAAGGACTGTGTTGATATGTGGTTGAAGAATGAAGTAATCGAGCAAGGCGCACAAATGCCGAGTCGTACCAGAGAGAAAGGGAAAGTGAGGATTCCGAGTCATACCAAGTTGCTAAGGATTTCAAATATATAAATTTGATTTTGGATTTCAAATTTATTCTGAATTACAAACTTGGGTAATGATTTATTTCCTCAAATGTAAGCCCTATATGTTGACTTTGTCCCATCTAGACAAAGCTAGTGACTAGTGCTGATGGCGTACTGATTGTTTTGATCTCGTGGAGTAACTAAGCATTGATATCACCATAATTATACATGAACGTGTCTATAAAAACGATAATAGTTTCTTATATGATTCGGACTGGTTGGTTTCGTTTTGGACCGGTTAAAAATTGTCCTTGACCGGTTAAGTTGACCTAAACGGACCGGCTAGAAAAATCCCTAATTTCGCACCCTGGGATTCTACTTTTCTGTACTGTCGCACTTATGACTAGTACGACAATGCGTCACATAGATAAATATTCATACTCAGTCATACTCTGGGACACAATTGTTAATATTGCTTCCGAGCATTATTTAGAAATGTTTTCATTCAACAAACAGCTATTTCAAAAAAGGTTGTTATAGTAAATACTGGAACCGAAAGGAATTTTGGAGGTTTAAGGAGAACACATAATTTATTGCTATTAGCGTTGACTTTGCATAATGTAGAGTCTAAGTTCTTCAAATTTTATCACTGCCATCATAACTATAAATTTTCACTTAATGTTCATGTACCCAAAGTGCCTTTCGGTTCCAGTATCGACTACTGACCCATGACAACCCTTTTTGAAACAGCTGTATTCCTACTAGAATATAGTTCTATTTACTTTCATACAAAAAACTTACTGGTGTCTTAACATATCCCTGCTGCAACTCAATTCTACTTACTTTCGTCCAACAACTTTCACTTGTGTCTTAACACATCTTCTTCTTCTTGTCTAAATGGGTATTACCCATACTGTCTACATCGAAATTGATGGGTTGACCCATGTCAGAAGATCTTCTCTACCTTCCATCAATCTATTGTCTAAACTCAACTACATGTACCCTTTATGTTACTTGAAGTTTTTCTTAATAGGAAGTTCAGTTTTAAGTTGTTCGCCATCTTGAACCTGAAGTCGTGTGAATTTAGAAAACCCCAATATGCACTACGTTGATGCTTTAGATACATGTAGTTCCGATTGGTTGAATTTAGACAACAGACTGGTGGAAGGTGGAGAAGTTCGTCTGACATTGGTGTAAAAATAAACAGTATTGGTAAAACCCATTTAAACAAAGAGAAGACGGTACTAAACATATCCCTGCTGCAACTTAATTCTAGTTACTTTCGAACAACAATCCCAATTGGTGTGTTAACAAAGTAGTTGTACTTACTTTCGTACAACAATCTTTACTGGTGTGTTAACATATCCCTGCTGCTCTCGCACCAACTTGATGTCTCGCCAGCAACTGGTCAACAAATGTAAATCATTGCTCAAAATTTGTTTTCGCAAAAGACACAAAACATAAAAACATATTCCCTCAAAACAAAATATATTTCAATTTGGAATATAAGTCAACAGTTGCATGTTTTGTCTTATCGGCCTACCGACTGAGAAGTGTATCAAATGTGAATCAGTATGAAGTCCGTGAAATGAGAAACCAGTTCAGTGAGAAGTCTGTTGAATGGAATGAGAAATATGAAGTTGAATCCCGAACTGTGTTGAATGTGAACCCCGCCTACGAATTGAAAAATCTGTCGAATGTGACGTTTCGGTGTAAAGATTGTGAGATATGTACCTAAACAATATATTTCCGAACGTAGTGTGTCTTAGAAATCAACTTCCATATGAGAATACAAAATGTAATTTGTAACCGTTTGAACTCGGGTATAAAGTATCATACTCAAAATGCGAGCAAATTGTAAAAAAAAAGTTGCGGCAGGTACATGTAATAAAAAAATAATGAAAAAGAAAAAATTTTCATATTTTTTTAAAAACAGAGCAGCCTTAAAAACAGTAGCAGGACTACATAACAATACATACTTGAGAATATTGACGAGAAGTTCCCTATCGAATCTGTCTTCAGCATCTCTCAGATCTCGTGTCTCACTGTAAATGCAAAACAAACAAAAATAATAAGGGATGGACCATTTGATGTCGTGAGTGGAGGAAATAGTAGACACTCGATACAGAGAAACAAAATGTAAAACAAATTGTGGCGGGTACATGTACAGTAACAATGATAACAAAAATAATCTATGGTTTGTAAATCCTTTAAATCGGCTTGTATAATCCCTATAGACCCGATTCATAAATGGCGGCCATTTTTATATTCCTTTGTCTGTACTCAAGTTAGCCCACCTAGCCTCGTTCTTATGACTTAAGTCAAAAAAGCAAAAGAATATATTAAACTGAACGAGGCTAGTTGGACTAACGTAAATAGAGACAAAATAATATTTAAATCGCCGCCGTTTATGAATAGGGTCTATTTAGTAATTATTGATCCTAACTACATGCACTCTCACTAGGTCAACTTTATCCAATCATTACAACTTACACAACTTGTTTCCTATACTCCTGAATTCTCTTTCTTACATCAGTAACTGTTGACTTGGTCTTCAACTTTACCTAGAAAAAGGTCAAAGAAGCTGATGCCTATCCATTCACTGAATAAAGATTTAAGGGACCTGGAAACCCGAGTAAGTGCCCATTGCTACGGGTACAAAGATACAGAAGGGAATATGGTGGTTGGGCAAAATTTGTGGGGAGGAAGAGCATGACTGTGGGTATACACCTCATCCGCTTTCTCCATGGAGGTGAAGTCACACATAGCGTCATGTAACACAATTTTTTTATAAAGGGGGCATTTTTAATGCTATTTCGTAGCGGGAACGCGTTGCAAGTTTTTGAATGGTGTTCAAAAACTCATGTGCAACATTGTTATCACGTTGCCTGGCAAGAAATAACTTGTTCGCCGTACCCTGTTACATTTCATCGATTCTTCGCGCAACATAACCGCGTTAAAAACCGTACCGTGTAACACCACCTTTAATTATACATGAAATTTAAAAAGAAGTTTCCTGTGGGATTTTTGACGTACGTCTCATGGTTCGAGATAGTCGAGATAACTGGCGGTCAAAACGACCTTTAGTTTGAACCAAAGGATGAAACAAAGCTCGACATAGCAACGATCTTGTTACGAAAGTCCATTTCACGACTAAGCCTACAGGCCTCTTCTGAACACACGCCAATGGATTATTGGCATTTTTGGAAAGTCTAAATGCACCTACCAAATCTCCGGCATTATCCTGCAACTGTTGCAGAGTTATTTTGAGAGCTCGCACCTGCAAAAGATGTACAGAGTTCAAAGATGCGTTGAAACTAAAACCAAAGTATGGAAAACTACCATGCAGACACCGCCACGCACCTAACAACTCGTGCAGTGGTTAAACTAGGCGAAACCACAATTTCGAAAACCTTTCGTTGTTTGTCAGTACAGTAGAGTCACAGGTCAACAGACACTTGCAGTGGCTCGCCATGAAGCGCTGTTAAATTTCGTATTACGTTTTACCAAAAAAAAATTAGATGTAATGAGCTTCATATTAACACCAAAATCATTCATAGAATTCATGCACCAATTGGGTTTTGGGAAGGATAAAAACAGCCCAAAACAGACTTTTCGATTGAAGACCAAAGCTTCGGTCTGCGTTTGTATGTTCCAGAAACAAGTTTTAAAAACGACTTGTAGTATTTTGAAGCCCTAATGACATTTCATCAGGATGTGCAGTTAGATTACTAATTTATGACTCCTGGAATTCTGCGCACCTCTGTGAAAGTTGGACAAGTTTGACACCTGAGAAGGCTTCGAGTCAACTAAAAATGTCTGCAACCGTTAAACTCCATTATAGAACGTAAAATTAAAGGAGCCAGTCATTTTGTTATATCTGATATTAGTTCCTCTAGAAAGGTTTCGAATTTTTAAAATTGCTCGGCATAATTTATATCTACTGACACACACACCCTTAAAGATCCCAGGAAAATGAAATAAAATTGCAGTATTATTACTTTGTCGGTAAGGTGAGCAGATATTGCTTTCTGTCTCCTCTGGCAGAACTGTTTGTACAGCTGCGTTAGTCTTGAGGCCAGGACGTGCTCCCTACTGAACAGTGGGTGGTGCAGGAAACTAAGAGTTGACACATCCACATCCAGTTGGTACTGGTTCCGCTGATCACCTGCAACCATCACGTTTAACAGTAATTAGCTGGTAACAAAAACCAGCAAAGGAGTGGGTCCGCACCTGCCTAATTAATCCAATTAAACTATCAAAACTTCAACCCCGTCATTAAGAAAGACGACAAAAGAGTTTGTAAGTTTGCCAAGTTCAAAGGTGTCTAACTTGACATTAACAATTACAGGGGCATTAAAAAAAAGGGACTTCAGAATCTGTTACTGAAGTCTCTTGTTATAGTGCAATTTGAAAGTTTACAACAAGGTTATTACCAGACGGATCAAACTCTGCCAAACTTGGTTAACTTAAAAATTTTGATGTTGTCCCTATGGTCACGGGCTTCATTTCTTGGTTAGCAGATCAGTTCTACAAACTCGGACCCGGTCTTTGCTTGTTTTGTTACTAGCTACAGCCCATTTTTGCAAGACACGCATTATTACTTTACTCATACTATGATTTGTATAACATAATATGACATAACTTCAAAACTTTAGGAATCAAAAGAAATGCAAGCCGAATTTAGAATGATAACAAAAGATGTCAATAATTGAAAACTGAGGGACTTGGCCCTTCATGAAGGGAAAACGCTCGATCGTAAACAGCGCGTTAGGTTCTCGCTTACAAAGGTTACTCTACTAAAACCATGACGTACACCATGAGATAACTTTCTAAGCTTTCTAGTGATATACAGGTTTATGGGTAACCGGCAAGCTGATAAGTGAAAACACCGCTCAAGGTGAACCATAACCGTAAGTCCATACTCTCCTATCCTCTTTTCCCTATCCTTCTTTCTCTTCTGTTCTCTACGCTACTCCATTCACCAGGTATTTGATACTATAATTGTATTACAATATTAAATGCGTAGGAAAAACATGAAAGAACTATAAGAAACATCGACATCTATTGATAATATTGATAACATCGTAATTAACAAATCGATCTCACCGCAGTATTAAAAAAATTGCAAGTATATAGTTAGAAATATTCATAACACACTAATCTTTTAGAGGCTCAATAACAAATTTGAGCAACCACAAACAATTATAAATTGCTTTGCCGTTTCAGCAACATTTATTACTGGGCGAAGTATTTCTTTTTTTAACAAGTTCTGAGGAATTGCACAAAATGAGAGCTATTTATAAAGAATGAAATAAACATAATAAAGAGGTGTTAAGAGCGGCTGACTGTAACGGTCGAGAACTCTCCGTCAGCGACCAATTTTGCAAATCGCTCATATTTTGCCCAAA